>MQRK01245326.1:0-10192 GCA_001938485.1 Girardia tigrina
AGGTATAAAATTTCTCACATGTCTAGAAAAAAAATTATTTTCCTCTTTTTAGTGCATTGGTAATGCTTGAAAAACGTGGTAGTTTTTATAAAAATTTTTTTTATTAATAATATTATTGACTAGCAACTGCATTCAGGTTAATATATCTACTGAATTAGTCTACTATTGCAAGTACGTATTGACATCCGTTTATGTTTCTTTTGAATGGTCCACAGAAGTCCATGTATATTTTCTGGAAAGGTTCATTTGCGACAAATTTATATGTTTTTCTTTTGTTTTCGCTGTTAATGTTTTTCTTTTTTTGACAATTTAAACAACTTTGAACTATTTCTTTAATGAAATTCCTCATATTTTCCATGTCAAAATCTTCTCGAAGATAGTTATAGACTTTTTTACTACCAGCATGGCATAACAGCTTGTTCATCTCTTCAATAAAATCTGTTCGTTTATCTGTCGGGATCCAGTATTTATTGTCCTGAGTTGCCACGATGTCATTTTTAGTGTCCATTTCCTCGTTTTCCCTTTTCTGATATCTTCAACAATTTGTTTCATTTCTTCATTATTCTTTTGCCATTTGAAACCCTCTGACTCTTCGTTCAATGCAAGAATTCTGGACTTGATCTTACCTTTCTTGGCTTCTTCATGCATTGTCTGACATTGGCTACACAATTTGCAAGAATTTCTAGACATCGCGTCAGCATTTGAATGTTTCTCACCTTTCCGATATTCTATTGTCATGTCAAGACCACTAAGGAAATTTATCCATGTTTGAAACTGTGGTGTAATAGCGTTTTTCGTAGTCATCATAAAAGTGATCCGTTCGTAACAAAAATCTTTTCCCATACAAAAAATGTTTAAAATGTTGAAATAAATTGCAAGCAGTTCTTTTCTTGTAATGCAATAACCAAGTTCATGTTTGTTCATTTTATGGGAACCATATGCAATTACTCTTTCTCTTCCACATATGTCTTTCTGTGATAGCACCGCTCCTATTGTATCAAAACTTGCATCTGTATCGAGTATAAAGTCTTTTGAAAAATTAGGGTATGCCAAAATTGGTGTCTTAATCATTCTTTCTTTTAATTTTTGAAAAGCTTCATCACATTCTTCAGTCCAAATAAGTTTTTTATCCTTGATCTTACCACATAAGCCTTCTAAAATCTTTGCTATCTAGCGTAATCCTTTATGAATTTCCTGTAGTAATTCGTCAAACCAAAAAAGCTTCTTAAATGTTTGATACATGATGGGTTTTGAAATTTATGAGGAACGATGTTTTCTTATTTAACACAAACCATATATCGAAATCGCTAAATATAAATATCAATATATAAATCTTAATTAAATTATAAATACTTATACATTATTTATAACAAACTTTAATAATATAAATTTATGACTTTTGTAAAATTAAATTAATATTTTTACTAATTTATCTTATTTTTAATTACCATTTTAAAATCCTCTGTAGATAATTTTTTAATTTCGTTCTTTGGTCATTCGTTTAAATATTGAATTAAATTTAGAGTTATTATTTGATTTCGCTCCATTTTTAAATTTTTGAGTTTTTCTTTAATTATAATTTAAATTATGAAATAATCTTTTATTTTTAAAAATTATTTAGAAAATATTTTTTACTTATAAAAATTCTTTTGAACAAAATTCTGATTTTAAATATTTAAGAAATTTTTAATTTTCTGATATTCAAAATTTTATAAATTCGCCAAATTCTAACAAAACTGTTGAACTAGAGCTCATAATTTTCATTTAGAATAGGGAACGGTTCTGAATTATGAATAAAAAAATAAATAATAATATATTATTTTAACATAAATAAATATATTTCAGAACAATCTAAAAGGATCTAAAATTAATTTCTGATAGGATTTGAGACTTTTTGATTGAAAACAGTGCGGAATATACAAATTATACAAATATTAAGACACGTTTTAAATTGTGATTTTAAAGATCTGAGTCCACATTATTGTAAGTTTGCCAAATATTTTATTTATATAGCTCAAATCAGTTTGAGAAGATCTATAAAGCTTTGATTTATATTATTTTAATAATATTAAATTTTAATGAATTATTTGCATGATAAATTTTAATTTGTGACTTATTTTGACACATTTTTGACTTTTGAATACTGTTAAAACATTGTATTACTTATAAGTAAATAATTATAATTATATTAAAATTAAAAATAATTATTATAAAATCAAACTTCAAAAATCTATTGATACATTTCATATTCAGCGTGTCATGAAAAAAGTATAAATATTATCGATCTTAGTGATGTCTGGCAAGACGTTCTTTGCAATATTTTTGATATCCTTCAAGGGTACCCACGAATGGTTCACAATACATAGCTGTGCAAGCTGCGAATGGTCGACTAGGGTTTGAAGAACAGAAACAAGAGTTGCATCCATTATAGAAACTCTTTCCCAGATTCGTTTTACAAAATTCGTCCCCATTTATACATTCAGCTGGAAAGGTCCTTACTTCGTCATCGGCTTTGGCCAAGACGAATTCCACACAAATTGCAACAGCAAGGAGATAAAATATCGACATTTTCTTTTAATTCTACAATAAAATATGAACATTTATTGTTATGATTCATATTAAAATTATAAAATTAATAATCAGAATAACTTTTATATTGTACAAATTTAATAAATATAATATAAATTGCCTGAATATTATTTTAAATTAAAATACTAATTTTATTATAATAATACTAAAAAATCAGTTATATAATAATAAATTATATTTTTTTAAAATATAAAAATAATAAATAAATATGCATTATAAAGCATAACACAAAATGTTTACCTTTGAAAATATTACAAAAATAATATAATTTTGTATAAATATCTCTCATATTTATACCGAATTTTCGGACAAATTATATTTTTGATTAAATAAAACAAATTTATGTGATATTTTATGAAAAAAATATTTGGTAAATAATTTAAATTTATATTATATGTATATATATATATATAAATTTAAATGGAAAAAATATTTTATATAAAATTTTTTAAAGTGAAAATATTTATTCTAGATTTTGTGTTGGCGAAGTTCGGATGATTCCAGAAAAAATACAAAAAGTTAAAATATCAAAAGATTAAGTTGAAAAAAATTAAACATGTGAATATAATGCTTTTTCTCGACTTTGATCGTCATTCCAAAGTAAGTTTGATACTTCGTCAGAGACCATTTACCTCTTTTCTTTCACGAAACTTCGTTGAATCGAAAATTGTACCTAATAACTCTCTCTACAACTGAATGAAAACTGAAGTATTACCCCAATCTCAAGACTGTAAGATATACACTATTTGTAAATAAATATGGCATCCTCTTCGAATAAACGCACATCAAGTTTCAAGCTCATAGAGATGATACCTGTGAGGAGTATTTTAAATTTTGTTTGTTGAATTTTGTATGTTGAGTTTAGTATTTGGAAATGTGTTTCTTCCACCCAGATGGAAAATTGATATTTCGGATGTTCACGATAAATAATTATTCGAGTATAATTTGCATTTTAAAGTACAGCATAAGATATTTAAGAAACTTTAACAATATTATATCGTTTCAAATTTTAATATTAAAAATTTAAATAAAGTAAATAGTTTTACCTAAGTTTTAAATTAAATAAATTTTCTTTCTTTACATAAAATCATTTTTTAAATAAAATTAATATGTAGATAAAATTATTACTAAAATTACAAAATTGAACTTTAAAAATAAAATCTGAAAATAATGAAAAATTTGTTCGAATAATTGTTTATTAACAAACATTAATAAAACATTATCAATTTAGAACGATGTCGAATGACGAGAGTTTCGCTGAGAGTTGTCCAAAAGACAATTCTGATTGTAATGAAAATAAAAGTTCGAAAAGCCATGTTGGTGTTCCTTATAATATGTAAAGTAATATTCATTCTGAGGTTCATAAAAAACAAAGTATTTGATAAATATCTTTTACATCCATCCCAAACAAGTTTAGATAAAAAAGGGCAAGATAGTGATGAACCACATTTTTAATGTAAAGCAGTTTTTCAAATGTACATTGTCCTTGTCTTCTCTATTCTGTATATTAAAGGAATCAAAAAATGAGATACTTAGTCGTCCCTCAATGTCTGCATTTGCAGTTTCTACAGTCCACGCCCATCCAACTAATTGTGCGCAATGAGCAATAATTGCCATTGTTACTTGATGCAAAGCAATTCTAATTTGCTGGCAACGCTAGGTGGTAAGTTATGTAGTTCTACATTGTCCGGACATCGGAACAAGTTATGTGACGTTGAATTATCCACAATAAAAAGAGGTTTATTTTTGATGACTTTCTTAAAAAAATAGAGATCCAAATTAACCGCTTTGTAAATGGGTCACTTGTCCCTAGGACTGGGCGTACCCTGACTTGTGGAACCAGTGCACCGACATTTACATTATTTAAAAACACGACTTACATGTAAAATTTATGAGAATTTATTCACGAGATAAACAATACTCACAAAAGAAGAACTTGTACAAAAATAAGTATAAATATGAAATAAGTAAACACATCAGCTTTATTTAAAAATAACATATAAAAATTTAATTCTTTAAACATAAAATGGTTCTAATTACGTTAAAATAGTTTCATTAATTAATCCAGCATTAATTAATCGTTTAATACATATTGTCAAGAAGGATCGAAGATCACCGTTACAATTTTCGAACTATTTATAAATAAAATGAAAATAGATTTACTTAATGACCATAAAAAGTCATGGTAACTGTTGGTGGTCCGCAAACGGTTTAATCCATTACAGCTTCCTAAAACACGGTGAAACAATTACAGCGAAAAGTATTGTCAGCAAATTGACAAAATGCACCAAGCACTACAAAAAAAATCGACCAGCATTACTCAACAGAAAGGGACAAATTCTTCTGCATGACAATTTGTGTCATCTACCGTACTCACCAGACCTTTTCAAAACTTTCAGCCAGTTTCTTCGCAAAAAATGCTTCAGAAACCAAGAGGATGCTGAAAGAGCCTTGGACGACTTCATCGCCTGCAGAACTCTAGAGTTTTACGAAATTGGAATATAAAGAACTTGTTATTCGTTGACAAAAGTGTGTTCAATGTAATGGTTTCTTTTACTAATAAAGTTAATTCTAAAGAAAGTTATGTTCTTTTAGAGTTGACGGTTAAAAAACGACATTTCTTTTGCATCATTCTAATACACTAACAGTTTTCTGAATGCTGAGGTAAATGAAATCAATATTCAAAAGTTTGATGTTCTTCGCAGTAGATTAGTTTTGATTATATATCAATTGAATTGTTCTCTAGGACCTTGATTGAATGTTTTGTAATGTGAATGGAAGGAAGTTGTGGCATAAAAATATTGTCGGCACTTCATAATAAATTTATATTTTTGTTGCAGAAAGGTGAGACACAAAATTATTAAAATGAGTGAAAATCTGATAAAAACAGTTCGGAATTTCAAAAACAAATTATTCGAAGATTGACGGAATTCAATTAACCAAAGAGTCATTATTATTCGATCTAAATTATTCGAAGATCTGAGCCGAGACGGGTTTGTTCCGACTGCGCTTGATGAATTATCCAGGGGTAAATACTTATAGTTTATATTTTAAATTTTTCAGTTAATCAATTTTTTATTTTTTAATTATCTTATATTTTAATATTAAGTTTTATTAATTATAATATGATAATACTATTATTTTATCTCTTCTCCATTCTCTGGAGCGGCCGGTTAAGGCAAGGCCTTTCAGTAAGAAGCGGGGAAGAGATCATATTACTAAGTATATATATATATATATATATATATATATAAAATGAAATATATTAATTTTAATATAATTACTAATATATTTGTGCTCGGGTAGGTCAGTACGCAAGTATATAATTACTACAAATATTATATATTTTTGTTTTTTATCTCGTTCAATTACTTTTTGATTCGTCTTTTGATTTTTTTTGTATAACGAGTTTTATAATTTCTATATGACGATTGTATTTCTTTTCTTAAAATAAGTGTAACAAAATTTTGAGAATAAACCAAAAATTAGGACAAATAATTAAGATAATATAATTCGTAAATTGTTGAGAAAATGACAGAATTAGCGACAATAAATAATGGGGGATATTTCAACTTGAATAGAACATACGGCCAGTCGCACCATTTTCGGAGCCAAATTTTATTTACTAATTTATTTATATTTTATAAAACAATATTTATTATTACCAAACAAGAACAAATAAAACAGTTTTTCGTAAGAACGTTCACCCTGAGCTCTTCCTACATGGACGAGAATATACTAGTCAAAGTTAAAGATTCAAGCTGAACTAAGTGATAAAATAATTATTACATGATAAAATATGTGAAAGAATAAAACTATATACCTAATTAAGAACACAAATTTGACTTTTTATATTTTTATTTAAACAACAATTTTGATTGTCCTTAAGACAATCTTTGTCAAAACTTTCGTACTATTGCATTCTAAACTAAATTGATTAATAAATTTATTTTTATTACTTTTTTAGCAAATTGAGAAATAAATATTTTAATAAAATATTTACTCAAAACTTATTGGATAATAATTAAAATGATTATTAATTATTTAAAAAATATTAATTTGATTTATTTATTAAAGTTTGTAAAAATTAATTAACTTATTTAAAATTTTTAAATTATTTGAAATTAAAAATAAATTTAAACATTACATATTTTCAGATAATAAGAATTCAAATATTAATCATCCATCTGGGTAGGAGAGACACATTTCCAAATCAACACACACATTCAAACACAAAACATCAAACATTCAAATATTCCTCACGTACCTTTAAGGGATAACTTTATGAAAAGATCAAAAGACAAAGATAGAAAGTAGGAATGGTGAACCAATGGTTTAAGAACTACTTGAAAGGTTCTATTATTATATTTGGCTTAACAAAATTTTATTAACACAGTTTCATTAACAGTGGATGCCACAAAATAGCACAATTTTAAGGAACCGTCCAAACTTAATATTTTTTAGTTTAGAACACCGAAAGAAAGAGGATTACTCAAAACGAAAGGAAAATTCTAAATAGAATATCATACAAACAGGCCATAACCTAACCATGGGAAATTAATATTCCTTGAGTAAACGTGGAAGAGAACCACAGAGCGGTTTCTTAGGTGGGATTATATAAAGTCTCTAGGTCGAAAATTGCGGATGATCGGAAACTTCCAAATCTCCTTGTACAACAACTTAGAAGACTCATGAAGAGAAGAACCGTTCGAAGCTAAGTGTTCTGCTCGAATACCATTAATTTATGTTTTATAATCATGGAACTATGTTATTCAATTCTAAAAATATGTTAAAATGCGTTTTCAAAAAAAATACTTTTTTATGAAATTTCAGGAACCGTCTGCTTGCCCGAAGTATTAGTAATAAATTAATAAAAAATATTAATAAATTTCAGTAACAATAAAATGAACATTATATGTGCAAAAATATGTTTTTATGGCCAATAATTGCGATATCGGTAACATGAGCGCTAGGAATTATTCCAGAGTAAAAGACAGAGAACCAATATGATTAATTAAAATTAGGATAAAATTTAAGAAAATAATTTAAACGAAATAAATTAAAGAGTTGGCGAATGAAAAAGTTAATAACCGAAAATTTGTTTGTTGAAAAAATGTATTTTTGTTACATAAATAAATATTTGTGTTATACATGGATTTTTAAGTGTAAATAATGGTAATACTACAAATGCTGATAGAAATAATAATATTTATTAAGAATAACATGCGAAATCTTGGTACAAGATTTATTGAAACTAAAATAATCTGTAATCAATGTCTGGGACATGACTCATGGCATCTATTGAATCTTCAAAGAAATACGGAAATTTGCAATGATTAAAACGGACCCCGATTTGTTTTGACCCGTGTTTTATTATAGAGTTTAATTTTTAAAATTTAATTTTTTGAATATTTTTATTTTAGACGGTTTTGATCCCATTTTCTACCCAATTTCTCCTATCTTAAGAAGGTCTAATGAGAAATCATAACAGTGACCCAGACTTCTTCACTTCCTCTCCTCATGATCGGCGCAGTGGCATTTGTACTACCTGATAATATTGAGGTTGCAATCGATTGTTTATCAGAGCTAGAAACGTTTCCAGAGAGGTTCTTTCTTATCTTGAATTATTTCAAGATAGGATTGTTGGAAAAATGCAGAATGTGAGAAATATTTTGAATGTTTGATGTTTTGTGTTTGAATGTGTATGTTGATTTGGAAATGTGTCTCTCCTACCCAGATGGTTGGTTAATATTTTAATTCTTATTATCTGAAAATAGGTAATGTTTAAATTTATTTTAAAATTCAAATAATTTTAAAATTTTAAATAAGTTAATTAGTTTTTACAATTTTTAATAAATAAATAAAAATAATATTTTTTAAATAATTAATAATCATTTTAATTTTTACGCGAAGATAATCGGAGTTTCGGAGGAAAGGAAAATTCTTTTAGTCACGCCATACATGACTCCAGAGGCAATAATTAAATATGAAACGCACCCGGTGAAAGATGTGAAGAAAAGTTAAGAGCAACGTTCTTCAAGGAAAAAACCGTACTAGATTTAATGAAAGAAATGTTAGATTTGAGAATTGGCTCCAGCGATTCTACAATAATATTTAGAAAGGCAGACGAACTAATAGAGAAATTGGTAGAGAAAAAAGTTAGGTAAGAAAGAACTATCGAATTTAGTATACGCTAACTTGATAGATGATGATGATGTACAAAAACAAATAGCCATTCAAGGTATCACTAAATCTGATGAGATTGAAGAAATACAAACAATAATGTTCGAACACGAGAAAAAGAAAAGAAATGCACCAGTGGCAGCATATAATACAAAAAGAGAAAATGAATGGAAAACAGTGGAAAATAAAAAGAGAACAACAAAACCGCGGAATAGAGAAATTCCAGAAGATACAAGAAGAAATTTTAAAGTCAGAAAAATTACTAGTATGACATGTCATGAAGAAAGACATGTTAGAAGAAATTGTCCGAATGTGACATGTAATCATTGCAATAAAAAAGGACACATAAGAACACAATGTTATGAAAACCCGAATATGCTTAAGGAAGATGAGCGATGGAAACGAGATAATGAAAGAAATCGATGGGAAAATGATAGGAAAAATTAATCGAATCAAAGTTATAGAGACCGTCCGACGTACACAAATAGGAAATATTCAGTAGCGGAATTGGACGAATTAGACGATGAATTGTATGAAGGAGATGACTCTTCAAGATGGGGCTATACCGACGAAACCAATAGAAAAGAAGATTCTAAAAGACAGGAATATCCCAGAGGTTACAGAAAATTCAGAGATGGTCAGGGAAACGAGGATGCACTATCACATGGAGAGGTGATTGTTGTATCTCAGAGGGAGTTTTTTTTGTTGGTTCTCGCTTTGCAAGTCGGATATTCGTCCTCTGATCGGCGCTCATATTTGCCAGATTACAGAACTGTCCAAGAAGTTGTTTTTTTGCTGAATACTCGAAAATGCTCGAATTGGTGTACTATAAAAATATTTCTTTTGTCCAAATTTTTGATTTCAAAAACCAAATTAGAAAGTCGAAGTGAATAATTTTGTTTGTGAAAATAATTTCATAATTCTTCTTCTTCAATTTACATATGACCGTTTTGAGAAATTTGCGTGCAAATCCTTTTACAGTTTTAATCTTTTAAATCGAATTTTAAAATGGGTACCAAAGAGACAAGATTTTCGTCCATCGCTGTTTTGTCACAGAAGACTCCATAATTGTCATTGACAAACTGCACCGAATCGCTCAATTCTCGTAAATTGATCTGAATTTGCTATTGGAAATAGAATTGAGTTTTTTATTTGTTTTAAATTCAAAGAGCTGAATATCGAATATATCAGTTTCGAACGAGGCTCAGATTGGTGAATTGTATAGCATTTTGCACATCTATTTGTCTCCCGTTTTTCCGGTGGCCAGATCATTATTTTTGGTATAGAATCAATCACTATACCTCTGTGAAGAATATTCCGATTAATAACATTATTTGGTTAATGTTTATTAACTAAAAATCGAAACAATTCGATGTGATTTGGAAATTGTTTGATGGACTTCAGAATTTTTCTAATCTTT
>MQRK01245331.1:23454-59975 GCA_001938485.1 Girardia tigrina
TATAATATTTTTCTAGAAAGTTTGTTTGTTTGTCGGTCACGCTTTTGAATGTGATATTACGGACGAACTAGAGTGAATTCATTTAAGGACGGGATCAATCTGGATAGCCCGCATCAATACAATTTTATGCATGTAGCGCTTTTGCCGAAAACGCCCGGAAGCCGATGAAATCGATCGAAAACCGTACAAGCCGTTAAATGGTTAAATAAACACTAATTTTGAATAATGACAATTTTGATGATTCCTACACGGAGTTTCGTGCATTTTTTTTATGAAAATATTAATTTATTTGATGAATGGCGATTTATATCACTTATTTACTAATTATTTTGCTAAAAATCGATTTTGTAGAAATTACAAATTTTCGTTATTAAGAAATAATATCAACAAATAAAATGCGAAATTGCGGAGTAACTGGAGTGAATCCATTTAAGGACATAGTCAATCTGCATAACCCGCATCAATACAATTCTGTCGGCACAGCGGCTTTGCCGAAAGACTCCTAGAAAGCAATGAAATCGATCGAAAACCGTACAAGTCATTTAATGGTTAAATTAACACCGATTTCGAATAATGACGATTTGGATGATTCCTACACGGAATTTCGTGAAAATTTTTATGAAAATACTAATTGTATACTAATTTAATTGACGATTGGCGATTTCTATCACTTATTTACTAATTATATTTCTAAAAATCAGTTTAGGTTAAAATTTCCAAAATTTCGTTATCATCTGAATCACGGTTTGTCAGTCAAGCTCAAAGTTTACTATGATCATATATATGCTGATAAAATGCGAAATAGTGGAGGAACAGTGAGTGAATCCATGTAAAGTTGAGATAGCTCTGCATCGAGACTGTTCTGTCTGTAGAGTGCCTTACCGAAAGGCGCCGGGAGCCGATTTAAATGACTGACTGTTAAATCAACACAGAATTCGAAACAATTAATAATAAATTATAATAATTACGATTTAAAAATTAAAACAGAAACTTTCAAATTCGAAAATTCAGCTCACCCGTCATATATGACTGGTCTTTTTCTAGTAATAAATGTTATTGAATATTTAGGAAATTTGTTCTAATAATCATTATTAAAAGTTCAGAAATAACACTAATTAGAATCATGACGAATTGTGAAAGATCTTCCGAGAGTTATGAGGATTCATAATGTGATATTAATAAATGTTTGCATAATAATTGCATCGGTGTTCTTAATAATTAATACTTAACTTTATAACTATTCATAACCCTGTACAATTATGAAGCAAATTCTTTGAGAATTACTGACATCAGTCATTTCTTGTTTTTTTAATTAAATTTAAATATTATTATTGTTCAACTAAAGTGTCTATGTTAAATCACAATCCTCTGTTAATTAAAACAAAATAATTTAATTTACAGACATTATTTAAATTTTATGAAATAGTTTTCCGAATATATGATGAACTATTTCAATAAATTTAATTGAATTTTAGTTTAATTTGTTAGGTTTCGAAAAATACATATAAACACTTTTGACGAAATTTTATGTAGGAAAAATTTAAAATAATTCTTTTGATAAAATTATGCATTTCAAACAAAATAATATTTAGTTTATCAAAATTTGGAATTGAAGATTAAAAATATTTTAGTCTTTGTTTTTTTTGATCAATTTTCAAGGTTAGAAAAAGCTAGTATATAAACAACAACGAATTCAGTCATAATGGACACAAATAATTTCCTGCAACAAATTTTTTAAGAAGAATCCGTGTAGAGTAAATTTATTTAAATTCTTTATTTTTATTTCTTTTCTTGAAGTTGAAGTCAAACTAAGTATCCTGTATAGGAGAAGAAAGTTCATTTTGACTTTAAGGGTTTAACGGTTATCGTTCGTTTAGAAGATTTAGAGTTTGAAAATAAACAAACTGTGATCTGATAAACTCGCATCGTATATCCGTTTGTGAATACGTCTATTTATATTATTGAATTGAACAATAAAAAGCTGTGTGTTATTTTGTGTTATTGAAAAATAAAGTTTTGAAAAAGAATTTTGTGTTCAATCATTTATATATTTATGTTGGAAGTCCTTTCTGATTATTTGGAGTCAGATTAAAGATTTCAGATTAAAGATACTTAACTTTAAAGAATAAAGATTTGTGTTTAAAAAAGTAAATATTTAAAATTAAATATTTCTAATACCCAACAAATTAATAATTAAATTTGGATTATTTAAATATTAGGTTGGTCGAAAAATAATGGCGGTTTTTGAGCTTTATACTTTGTTTATCTACTTTGATATGTATATAAGTTTAAATGCATTAGTGTTAGATATTATTTGAAATCTTATGCCTAGCTCTATATTCCTATAACCATTATTAACATATTTCTGTTATTTTTTAGAATATATACGGTGCTAAATTAATAATAGAAAAAATTAAAATTCGAGCAATTTTCTTGTACGAATTTAAACTGGGTCGTAAAGCAGCAGAAACGGCTCGCAATATCAATAAAGCGTTTGGCAAAGGAACAGCTTTTGAGCGCACAGTGCAACGATGGTTCCGAAAATTTTCTAATGGAGATGAAAACCTTAAAGATGAAAAAGGTCGTGGTCGTCCAGTTCCTGTGAACAACGACAATTTGAGGACAATGGTGGAAACAGATCCTTGTACAACAATCAGAGAACTTGCAGATGGGTTGGGCATTAGTCATTCAACAGTCCTGGATCATTTAAAACAACTTGGAAAAATCAAGAAACTTGATAAATGGGTTCCACATGATTTGAATGAAAAACAAAAGAACCGACGCTATGAAATTTGTTCTGTTAATCATCTTTGCAATAAAAACGATCCATTTCTTGATCATATTATTATGGATAAGGTCTTCATGACGGATCAACAGGTGGATAGGACTGTAGATGTATATTTTGATGACATTATAGTCGACAGCATTAAGGTGTCAATGGAGCACGTGGTATCTATATTTAACAGTTTTGGGTTCGAAACAAAACCGCCGGTGAAAGTAAATGGGAGGCGAGAATGCTAGAGATTATTGAAATGTGATTTCGTCGGGACGGCAAGTTATCAGATATGACAGCTTACCTGACGTGAAGCAGCTATTTTCGTGGATCAGTCAGTTGGTTGGCCGTTTCTCAGTCGGCAACTGGTTCGAAAAATGCAGTGTTGGGCTCATTTAATAGCTTGAGACCCGAATTTTTGTATTGCATTTTTTTAAAACCGACTCCTGCTTAAGAATTTATAAAGTGAATGTTTTCTCAGAATTTCATAAAACAACAATAATGAATAAAAATTGAAAATGAAATATTTTACAATAATACGTTTTATTTTATTAAAATATTTTAAAGTTTAAATGACACTGACCCTATTTAGAGATATATTGATAAATTTAATGTATTATAAAAATATTTATGATGATTTTCAGAGGACATCCTTTATTTGATGAAGGAAGAATTCTGATAACAAATAAGTTGTTACCTTTGGATAACCAAGAAAACCAAATAGAATTCGTTTATCTTTATGAAAATCAACCAGTTACATGTTACTTCACTTTGAAATACATAACAGAGGTCGAATTAAGCGATATAAATGAATTTGTGAGGTCTCGTGAAGGACGGAGTAACCAGATGCCACAGGTTTGATTCATAAATTGATGTTGAAATTACCTCTGGCCAATATAGGAAACTATCAAAGTTCTCGATATGATTATGAAATCAATGTTTTTAGAAAAAAATTTTATTTCGATTGATTGGAAAATATTTGATCCGAGTTCTGCAAAACCCATTTCTTGCGGTCCTTATGAAATCCTTGATGGATATTCTATGACCGTTCGTCCTCATATGTCCCAGATCAGGTTTAATTTTGATAAAGTAAGATTACTATTGGATCTTATATGGAACTTCTACAAATTGAATAAACATTGTTGCTTAATTAAGTTTTTGTACTTGTAATCAAATAACGATAATATATGAGAATGTTTTTCTCTCCAAATTACAGAAAATTCTTTTTTTAAAAATAAAATTTATGAATTTTTATCTTTGATACAATCTGTTAGATATTCTGAGATCATGCTCAGAATTATTATTAGAAGTTAATTCAGACATAAAATCCAAATTTTATTATATTACAACGTTTTCAAAAAAAGTGATTAACACTAATATTTAAAAAACGTATTTTTTGAGAAACAATTTGTTTTATAAATCTTAAACTAGCATAAATAGAAATACTTATAATATTAATATTTGATTTTATTTTCATTTTGTAAATTTTAACTTTAAATTTCCTCAATTTTAAATTACGCTAATATTATCAAATACTTAATCCTTTTGTGAAATTTTATTAATTTTAAAATATCTATAAATATTCATTAATTATCTTTAATCAAATTTTATAATTTTAAATTACACGAATACTAACAATTATTTAATAGTTTCGTTAAATTTTATTAATTTAAAAATTTCTTTTACAATGATCAAATAATTACATATTTAATATATTTTCTACATTTTTATTTGTATATTTAATTTGACATCCGTTCAAAAAATTTTATAACATTTCTGAATTCCTTGCACAATCTATCCAAATTGCCGATTAATTGATACAACTATGGAAGGAACAGTATAGAATAAAAATAGAGAAGTACATAATATACTGAAAAAAACAAAAATCTTTCATTACGGATGAAGATAATTATTTATATGACAGTCTTTGTTTCGTGATAAATTTTAATTTAAATAATTTTAAAAAAATAAATGCGACAAAAAATTATCAATAAAAAACAAGCAACTTTTTTAACACAAAAATCCTGACAATTTTTGTTTATGTTTATAATTTCGAATATTTTTTCTATCTCTAAATCAAACAATATCATTGTTTGTTTTACTGGATTCATTTTATGTAAATTCAAATGTCAAAGATAAATAATTCTAATGTGAAACCGATGTCAAATTGTTTGAAGTGGCCAAACCGACAATTGCCGAATGGAAGACGGAAGACGATAATCAGAAGAAGACCGATCCGAATGCGGTTCGATTTGTCAAGCATCAGTTCTCGACGGATTTCTTGCGTCTGAAAGCGCGTGGAATTGTTGTTGGATAACTTATTAAAAAGTTTTGATTTTGGTTTCATCATGCCTGATTCAGAAAACACAGTGGAACGAGATCGATGTGATTGAGAATAAATTGATTAAAACTTTTGATTTGGTGTTGTCTGCCGATTGCTTCTTTTTCACTGTGTCTCATGGTGATCTTTCATTGTAACGATTGTGCTCGTAATGACGAGGGGGACAATTGATGAATGATCATCAATAGATTTGATTTTTTTGACTTGGTTTTTATTTAATGTATATAAATGTGCGAAATATGTAATTTGTCAAAAAAGGGGAAAGCCTAATTCAAAATATAAAATTTAAAAAAATGTAAAACAAATAGTGGCATGATGTTATATGTGTGTGTGTATTTTTTGGAAATCGATCGAGTGTATGTGTGATCACGTGGCCGTTTAAAAAAATCGAATCGAATATGTTAATGTTTTGCCTTTGTTTGAATGAATCAGTGTAAAACAATAAAAGTTTTTTTGGCGCGATTTATTTTCTTAAACATTGAATTGATTTAACCATATAATTTTTTTTCCTGTTAGAGATTTTTTGTCAGAGTTTGAATGGCAGAATCGAGGCCTAATTCAGTCAATTTCGATAAGTCCAGTTTCAGTGTCGATTGATCGAAATATTCTTGTGAATTATTGATTGGAAATAAACAAGGATAAAACATAAATGTCTTTCTTCCGATTGAATGTCCAATTAAAAACAATCCTAATTCAGAGGAGAATAGCTCCAGGTTCAGTCTTAATCCAAAATGGTTCAGTCAACGCGCCCTTAATTTGTTCAGAATGTTACCCGGAAATGCGACAATCATCGGTTGTTATGTGGTGTCGAAAGAAATGCAGTTTCTTAAAAATTCTAATATTTTCCAATCGATTTTGAGCGATATTTTTTGTGAAGAAGTTAAATTGAATTATGATTTATTTGATGATTGTGATGGAGGAAAGATAATTCTATTGATTAATCCAACAAATTCTCCATTTACGTGTAAAAAAGTTGATTTGTCAGAAGAAAAGTGTACATTCAAGAAGATTGTTACGGTGAGATATGTAGATGTGTTTGAATATTATTGTGCGCATTGACGTCGTGATGCCGTCTGAACGAGACAAAGAATTAAGACAGTCAAAAGAGTCCGTACACCTATTTGAAACAAATTTTATTTCGAAAACTGTGACGCTCGTTAACAGACAACATTTGAGTGAGGTCACAGAGATTGGGTTTCAAATCGTCGATAAACCATGTGAGATAATTTTTTATTTGTCCCTACGACCCTCAGTCCACCCCTCAACCCAGAGGCGCTGCAATCACGTTAGTCCTGCGCCCACTCTGTTTGTCAGTCTTTATTAAGAAATAGAAGATTTTACATTGATAAAACTTTAATTTTAAGTTTTTATTTTACTCTTCGACATATACACATGTCAGAAATAAATGCCACGAACTTTTAAATAACTATGCACTAAAATGACGGAGAAATGTTTTTACTAAATATGAAAAATAAGAAAATTTCTTAAAACATAAAAGTCTCTCAGCAGAATGATTGGAATTAATTTCGACGGATTTACTATCATCTTTAGATAAAATTTACAATTATAGATTCTCTTTAATATGCGGAAGTGATATTTATGTAATCATTAATTAGTTTATAAATCATAAAAATAATTCTAAAAAAGTTGAAGAAGATGGTGCTTGTACATTGGTTTTAGGATCAAAAGATTTTAGTATCAATGTTTAAAGCATCAGTCTCTCCTAGTAATTATGAAATTGTGAACATAAAATTTTAAAATTACTTGTATCAACTTAAATATGTAATCTATTCTTTGTGCAATATTACTATCTCTTTTCTTTCTATTATGTTCCTGGACTCGTTTATAAAGATGACGAAATGTCTCTTCAAAGTATGTGACATAACACCCATTACATTTGTACTGATAAACAAAATGAGAACCGGAATTAACACAACGGATGGCGAATGGAACATTGTTTACCCGGTCAGTCCTGAGAGGAGGAGCGAAATGACTCTAGAAAAGTTCCTTCAGTGGAGGGACTGAAGAATTCAGTGATTACTGGGATGTAAATTCCTTAGCCCAGAATGACTCACATTGCCTACTAGAACAGAAAGATTTACACACAAATTAAAGAGTGCGTGACATTGATGTGTACTTTTATTTACTTAATTTTCTACTGAAAATGATCTAGACAGGTGTCCGCGTACGGTGTAATTACCTTTGAGACTTAATATCATTTGAGACTTGTTGTAAGTATTAGAATAATCAGTGTATTTGTGAAATATTTACCAAAATTAGGCAGAACGGAAGGATTAATATCTTTTAGTCTTACGCCAGTAATTAATTTTGAAAAGTTAAAAGAAATGAATGTGTCTAGTAAACAAAAGCAACTGGTGGTAGAAGCGCGCGTATTTGATTGAACGTGTTTTGAACGAGAACACAACATTTGACGAAACAGTCACATTCGTCACTAGACTTCACACATGTAATTACTATCGGTATAATCTTTTATTTTATATGTAACAAATTCATCACAGTCGGTTGTAAAGATTTAACCCTTCTTTGTAGCATTAAGTTTATATTATGAGTGATATTTAAATAATTAAGACATCTATATTTTCCAACATTATTCAAAATGATACTAAGAATCATTCACAACTTGTGTAATATTGCAAGATAGAAAATAAAGTTATTAATTCCGTAACTTTTACTTACATGGAGTTCAGAAACATTCATTTTTGAGATATATTTTAAGTAAACAAAAAATAAATTAGATGTTAATTATAAGTTTTGTTTAATTTTGATAATATTTTATTCAGACACAAATCGTATGTCACCAATCTTTGAATTTGAAAAATTATATTGAAAAGCTTCCTAATATACGGGATTTCAACTTTTCCAACAAAAATATAAATCGAGCTTTATACCAGTTGAAAGTGCGAGCTGATTATTATAAATCTCCTGAAGGTATTATTTATTTTCCTTATGAGAAAACAAAACCGTTTCATGTTTAATTTTGAGGCTATTATAATCAATAAGTGATTTATCATAACTTGTTTTAACATATATATAGTGCTGCACACAAAGTACATAAAAATGTTATAAAAGACGAAACATTACAATTTTACCGTTTGTATTTGATTTAATTTACAATGAAGAAGATACAATTGTCAGAATAGAGGAGTTTTTTGTTTATATTAATCCACGATGAGATAATACTGGTATGTAAGTGATTTTTGTGACTTAAATTTTTGAATAATTAATTTGTAATATCATATTTATAATTAAATAATTTCAAATGATTTATTTATATAAATTAAAAAAAACAAATATTTCGGATTAATAATAAAAATTGTAATTAAAATTTAATTTATTAGAATTTGACTTTTTGGGAAATAAATAATTTGGAGTAACAAACATTGTAAATAAAATTAGGTTTTAAATAAAAATTTTAATATTTATGACAAGTAATTGTAACTCAAAATTTGTATTCAAAAAATAAATATAATCAAATGTTTTTTTTAAATTGAGTTGTAAAATAAAAATCATAATGTTTTGTTACAATTAAAATGGTATCAAATTTGTATAAAAAATATAATTATAATTAAATGTTTTTTTAAATAAGGTAGTAAAATAAAAAAATCATAATGTTTATTTAAAATTGAAATAGTGTCAATTTGTATTAAAAGAATAATTATAATTGAATGTTTAACAAATTAACGAAGAATAAAATATTAAGAAATTTAATTTTAACAGTAGATGTACCATTCAAATATTATAAAAGATCTAACATTATATTTAAGTTAACTGGGTTTAGATAAATAATATTGAAATAACAACATTTAAATAATTTTAGATTACTATAAATTGTTGCAAAATACGTTTAAAAATGATTTAAAATAAAACAGTTATTATTTAGATTTTTATAATGTATTTTGAAGATTTTTATAAAATAGTAAAATTTTAATATATAAATTAACGTAATCGAAAAATAAATACAATTTTAATTAACGTTTTAATAAATGAGTTATTAGTATTATAATCCAGTATTTTTATGTATAATTAATCTGGTAAAAAAAGAAAACAAAAGAGAAGTTCCTCAAGAAAAATTGTTTAAATAATTGTTATTGTTATAGAAATAAAATTTGGTGTTAATGAATTATAATTTTGATCAAGAACCCAACATTGTATATATAAGAAAATGCATATATGAATACAGTCTTCTACATAAACTTGGAGCGACAATGGTTTTCCAAGCACAAAGAATTTATTGACGATATGATTCAATGTTAGTTATATATTGCCTTTAACGAATATATGATTTCATCAACGCCCATATATTTTCTAGTAGCTTGATATCGGGAATTAACGCCGACCACTTGCAAGTTACAATACCGTTACTTTGGAGGATGACTCTCTTCTTCATGCTTCCTGATTCATATAATTGGAAACCAACACAAAGTCCAAAGGTCATTCACCACATGAAAGTTTCATTATGAGTTAAGTCACAAGTCTGTGTTATCGTCTTTTCATAAAATTTACCTGTACTTTGTGTGCAGCACTATAGTTTCAAGTCAAGTTGTTGCAAATCTGAGTATTAAATCAGTAACAAATATATAATACAACTGTTTGAGAATCAAAATTAATTTTCTGGATTCTATTTCTGATGAGAAGGATGTATTTCAATAAACATACCGAAACACTATCTTAAATAATTGTTTTATGGTCTGAGAATATTTATGCACTGTTATGAGAAGACGAAATGTATTTTTCCGAACATTTATTCAACACAAAAAATCGGTAATCTTCTTCGGCTTGTTCACGATGTAATTTTAAAATAACTGCCAAAACTACGTTATTCAAACAATTTACGTAATTTACATTAATTTTAATTAATTTTATCTCATTTTGTTGTTTAGAATCACATTTGTTTGTATTAATTAATATTAATTAATTAATGTTGGAAATTATTAATATTTTTTGGAGACAATATACCTGGCATCATATAATACATCATTCACAAACGAACCTCACATGCACGATACATCAGTATTAGTTAAAAGTCTTTGTAATAACCTCAGAATTTCGTGGTTAACATTTTATATTTTTTCTGGTTTAACCTCTTTCTGTATTCTGTGAGTATGTAATGGCGTGTTGAATGGCCTTCTGATTTTTCTTATGTAGTCTCTTAATTTTTTTATTTTTATTTTTACATTTGGTACAGCCCACCGTTATCGGGGTTTTGAAAAGATTTACCTTATCTATTTTATTTACTGTTATTGGGACTTTGAAAGGATTTATTTTATTTTGGAACCACCCGTTACTGTGTGGGGTCGCTTTTTTTGTTAAATTTTATTTAATATCAAACAGCATTATATTTAATAATTGCTACAAGCAATTATAAAATTCGAAAATTTAATTTAAAAAATTGATCGATAATTTCGATCAGAAATAATAATAAGAAATAATTGCCGGCGCTTGGATTTCGGTACGACTAATATAGTAGTAATTTTACGCCAACAACCGAATACTATATTGTTATTAGTAGTGGGACAATTTGTCGTTTATTTGTACCAGTTTTTTACTGACTAACACGATTATTTATTTGGGCTATCTAACAATTAATTCTCAAGAAGACTCATTTAATCAGTATCATTTCAGGAATACAAAAAACAAACGAATCAGAATAATAATTTGTGACTATTCGTCGTCATCTGTTGTATATTTGACAATTTATATTGGTAATTATTTGTTTGCACCTTGTGTTGTACTGTTATTAAAAGTGTTTAGACGAAACAATTTATATTGTTTACAAAGTTATTTATTTTTAATCAAATTACTAAATTTATCTAACCGCATCCTGATTAGGTCGGTTTAGTACGATTGTTATTTTACGATTTTTTACATTCCAACATAACGCAAAATATCTGTTAAAACTCACTTTTTGTTTTTATTTTTTTTTGTTATTGAACAAAGAGTGAGTTTTACAGTCTTCTATTAATTTGTTTCAATTTTCTAGTTGTCTATAATACATATTTTTGTTGTTTAGTCTACGTCACATGAAATAACTGCCTCCTAGCGAAAAGGAATAGCATTTTCAAAATCTACAACTACAATTAGCTCGCAGTCTTCAATGAATTTTTCATGTATCTTCTAAAAAGTGTTTGGATTATTATTATGGTAAATCTTCGCTTTCAGTTAACCCGGAAACCAGTTGTATAATAGATCAAGATCGGGAATAATATTTTTACAGCATCTGCTAATCATCTTGTCTTTTGAAAATTAAATAAGTTTTTATGGAAAATGGGTCTTTCGCAAATGCGACCTACTTCTTAAACAGACAATAAGCTGCAATGGACTTCGTATTGATGCATAATAATATTGAAAAATCTCAAAATGCATTTGTAGATACTATCAAAAAAGTGTTACATCTGTAAACAACCCTTTATACTTATGCAAATATGCATCATTTCATTATTTTCATACAATTTTCATTTATAAATCAACATTAAAAATGAATAAAATACAATTTGAAAATTTATCATATAAGAAAAAAATAATGTGCATGTTTTTCCGAATTTGTGAAACTGCTGAATTCACGAATTAAAATAATATTGAAATTTTGAAATAAACATTTTTAAAAAATCTCAATTTAAAATGAACAAATCTCTATTTAAAAGGAAAAATTCTCAATTAAATCGATTATGTTTCTCAATTTGGTAATATTAATGGCCAGTTCTTGAATTCGGCGAAAAGTGCCTAGTTCATTAATTCTTCAATTAAACAAATTTGGAATAAACTTATAATTTATATACATAAGAAACGTCTTTTAATTTACACTTTATTTTAGGAAATAATTATTCTCGGTCGTTTGTTCTGAAAGGTATGTATAATAAAAGTGCTGAAGAAGAAATAATAGAGGAAGCAAATCAAACAGTCAATGAGTACTTCAAAACTAAACATGGAGTTAATCTTCAGTTCCCAAAATTATCATTAGTCGAAGCGGTAAGAAAATTAAAAAGCAAAATCGTATAGTTTAAAGAATTATATTAATACTTGTATTAATCTTATATACTGAGCAGTCAAACGCATACACAATGTATTTCTTTAGAGAAATGGAATCAGCTCGTCAACGTGAGCATTTTGATATATCATAGGAATTCTCAAAAAGATATGTTATTATCACGAAAATTATGATTTTTTTCCCAACAATAATTATTTTGTTCCCAAAAATCATGATTTTGATAACAACAAAAAAATATTTTATTATCAACAATAAATAAATATTACCAAAAAATAAATATTTTTGCATGAAATGAAGGTATAAAATAGAAGAGCAAAAGGGAATCAAATCTGATATATACAAAGAATAAATTTCATTATTTATCAAAATTTTATTGATAAAGGTATATCAAAATACTCTATTTCGAAAATCGAAAAGTAAGCGATAACAAAAGAAAGAAAAAAGTTTTTTGCAGAAGAATTTTTTCAATAAAGGGCTCAAGTAACAATTATGATAATATTATTTCTTGATGTAAAAAAGTGGATAAGAAAAATGCTTTTTGTTTTTTAAGCATTTGTAATTATCAGCAATATTCATTTAACACCAAAGTAATAAGAAAAAGAAAAGAAGGAAAAGTATCGTAAATTCATTTAATTAATTACAGTCATATAACTAATTATTATATGATCATAGAGGAAAATTAAAATATTTGGTTTTCGTTTGATAATACTGACCACTATTGTAAACAACCACTTTACTGAGATTACAACGATATGGGTTTTTTCTACACTGGGTGGACAAAAGTGTTGCACAAGTGTAATATTTTATCATATTTTTATTTTCAGCAGCTGTTCTTTGCAGTCTAGTACATGTGCAGGTCACATAATCTCAACAGCAGGAGCCACATTTACTTACAAGCACTCGCACCCACACTCCCATACACACTTGCAAACATGCAATACTGTATGAACGTTTTGTGTGAATGAGTGGTGTTAAGAGTTTTTTTGGTAAACTTTAAATTTTTGAAAATTTTAAATTGAAAATCATATTTATAGTTAAGATAAATATTTTTTAATATTTAAATATTTAGATAAGTTAAATATTTGTCTAATTAAAATGAATTTTTTAATAGATTGAAAGATAACTAAATTTTTCTATAAGTAAAAAATTAATTTTTAGAAAAATTTAATTTTGGTAAAAATGAATAAATAAACAATACGCAAACAATAGTTTAAGAAAATTAAGTTATAATAGAAGTTATAAAATTATGATTTAATAAAAAAAACAGATTGAGATTTAATTTTTGTAAAAAAACATTTAAAATTATAATTTATTATACTTAAATTATAAAACTTAAATTTAAAAACTTAAATCAATATTTATATTTCAAATAGGATATCTGGTCATGCTAAAAAATGAAACATTGTTCCTCAAAAATTTGTTTAAAAAATCATTGTTTGTTAGAAATATAATTTGGTGTTAATGAATTCTAAACTTGATCAAGAACCCAATAAGTGGAAAGAAAATCATGGAATAACCTGCATTTTTTGGCCCCTTACAGTCGCGACCTCAACCCCATAGAAAACATTAGAGATCTTGTTAAAAAAACTTATGCTTAAACTTTCACAACGCATCAAAGGCCTTTTAACTGTTGCACGACATGTTAACACATTGTGGTCTGCTGTCCCCATATCCACTTTTTCATCTTTGTATGACCGTCTCCATTGTCGCATGACCAAGTGTATTTGTAATAAGGGTTGTCCTACTGATTATTGATATATTGCAATGCGATTTACCATGAAGTTTTCTCTGTACTATCACTTGACAGATTACAATTTACATAAAGTCTTAAAATTCACATCAGTAAAACACTTTTATCCACCCAGTGTATATGATCTACATACTGAGTCCGATTTCAAATGTATTTGAAAATTTTAAAATTTTTATATAAAGTTCTTTGATTTTAAATCTTTATTTTAAAGAATTTTATTTTACACTGAGAACATTAATTAACACAAAAGAATAATGCTCAATAAACACAATTATATTTTTTATTAATTGAATTAGTTAAACATTCACGAAAAAGGATATTTTTTGGATCCAAAAAAATATATTCTTACGAAAAATAAATATTTGACGTTCAAAAATAATCAACTATCTTAAAAATGTATACAGTAGGGGACATATTATTATAACCACCTGATATTTTCATGCTTTTTTATTGTAACCTCCTCACACATGTTTCAAAAGTTTTGTGCAACCCACATCCCATTTATATGCCATAAATACATCAACATGTTTTTTTTATTATTTTATAGAGAGGAGAGTCTAATCCTATTTTCAATATCTCCACAATATTTTTTAATCTTATACTATTTGGTACCTGTAATCCAAATTTAGCACTAATACTACATATCTCATTATAGTTACTTTGATCCAAATTATTTCCACTTTCATTGAATATTTATTTTTCTATTTTTAAGTGAATATTGAAGGTATTTAAAAATTCCATACCACATATAAAGGAAGGCGATACTTCTTCAGCAATATAAAATTTAATCAACTTATAAATTTCACCTATTTCATTTTTTAGAACGACAATTTCTATTATGTTTAATGCACTTCCATTAATGCAACTAATATTATCATTGTTGCTTTTATTTGGAATTATTCTTAACTTATCAACTACATCCTTCCTCATAACAAGCAAATGTACAAAAAAATAAAAAAACCAACATACCATACATCTGCCTAGTCACTCTGTCAAAACGGTGTGATTGGAATTTAATGGGTTGGTATGTCAAAATTGTAAAAAAATTAAATAATCTCAGCATGAAGAGATTAAATTATATTAAATTAAATTAAACTTATGTGCCTCTACAGTTACATTTAATTACCATCTGGGGCCTTCCATCAATTTTATCATATTTTATTTTCATATTACATAATTTAGATTTTAAAATATTGTCTTCCATATTATTACATAATGTACTTGACACTTTTAATTTTATCATTTGATGCACAAATGTCAGATATGTTACATAATCGGTCAGTATTACAATTATTTTCTATTGGGTTAATATTATCTAAATTAAAATTAAATATTTTGCTTTTTTTGCTAATTCTTTAATACAGATACATTATTTACAGACTTCCTGCGTATTATATTCAGTTCATTACTACTTTTAAAATATTTATTAATATCAATATCGTTATTATAATTATTATTCAAAAAAATATTATTATTACAATTATCAAATAAAAAATTACTATTTACACAATTACAATACTTTAAATTAAAAATAAATGCTTCCAAAAATTTCTTACATGTTAACAAATGGCTCCTATCACTTCTCGCCTTGATGGAGCCTGATCGTTTGGGATCTGATCTCTTTCCTACTGTTCCCCATCATAAGTCTCGATCTCTTCAAAATTGTCGTCTAAAACCGCAATGTTTTGTCTCGTACTTTTGCCATTTATTCCAAAATAATTTCTCTGTTTTTGATAATCTCCTTGTCGTTTCTGCCAGCATTGGAAACTAAAATGACCATATTTTTTACAATGACTACACTTTATATTTGGACATTCTCTTCGGATATATCCATCTTCTTGACATGCATTGTATTTGATTTGATTGTTGGGACAATTTCTGATAATATGCCCCTCTTTCTGACAGCTCCAACATACAACTGAGTTTCTCGAATGTTTATTGTTTTCATGATTCAATTTTGTACTTTCCATAGGTTGTTTTACTAACCGTGAATTTGAAAATTGTTGGCGCTTTTGTACGATTTTGGCAAACGTTTCTTTTCGATTGACTGCTGATATTTGAATTGATTCTTCTTCTCTTTCAATGCTGTCAATCTTCCGAATAACTTCTTTGATCTGCTCCACGTCATTGGCATCTCGTAAACATAATTCCCTTTTGATAGTGCTATTCTTGGTAAAATGTGCCAAAAATACGCCATTAATTCTTTTTCATCCTATTTATGTGACATTAGTTTTTTAACTAATTTTCCGATTTTATCGAAGTACAAATTTGCTCCATCCGAACCCTTTTCGTATGAATATAAATTCATAAAATCTTGTATTAACGATGGAGGTTTGGAAAATGCACTTCTGAGTCTTGTGTCAAACTCCACGATATTTGAGTCCACTTCTTCATAGATTGGAATTAAATCTCTGGAAAGAAATGCCTTAACCATAATTCCTTTTAGATCCGGGTCGGTGCCGGATACTTTGAAAAATCTTCTGCATTCTTCGATAAATTCTTCTAATTTATTTTCTCCATTGAAAGTTTCGGGAAGCAGATTCTTCCAATAACTAAACGTGTTAGTCGATATCTAAATTGAATTAACAATACGAATTCAAACTTGTTACCAAAATTTATTCTGATTAAAACAAAACATAAAACATGCAAGAATTAAATACGAAATAATTGGAACCATATTTAATTAATTTTAAATAAATTAATAAAGATTTGAATGATAATTCTAAACAATAATTTGATAATAATAATTTATAATATTTATATTCTTCCTAACAGATTTAAAAGCATTAAGAATTCACTTAAAATGTTCAAAGGCGAATCTTCTAGCTCAGTGTTACGTGAGAATAGCCTTTGGGTCACGAGAATTGGTGTTAATGAAAATTAAATTTTGTAATGTATCAATAAAATTTCCAAGAGTATTTCCCGGTCGAAAGTGTCTAAATTTAAACAAATCTTTCAATAATTTACGGTACACTGAAATTCTAAAGTTCAATAATAATATTGGAATTAAATGTACTCATTATTCGAAATTTCGTTCTAAAAAAAATTTAATTCACAAAAAAAATTGGTTACAAATTCTTTTTTGTAGACGAATACCAATAAGTTTCCTGTTGAAGTTTTGACTGTCCTAAAGAATCAGAAGATGATGGGAAACGATGCGAATATTACACGAGATGTCATAAAACATTCTGCTGTCCCATGCTCCGACAGATTAAAAATTTTGCAACAACTTATTAAACAGTTTAATAACTTTCGGTACTTTTATTTTTTAATTGAGCAAATTTAATAATTAATTTTAAACTCAACCAATATTTTTTTCTAAATTACTTCACTGTTTTTAAATCAGTTATTTTCATATTCGACCGATAAACTTTCATATATCCAGCAATATTGCTACCATTTAACAATCTTTTATATTTCTGAATCTTTCCTGAGATGACGTGAAATTTCTTGTATTACTTAATATATCAATTAATTGTGATCAAAAAAATGAACGCCATTTTGTAAAAATTATTGTAATTAATTTCGGTTGATCACTCGCCATCGTCAGATTAAATTTATATTAGTTTTTGCAGCTTATATATGAAAATGATGATTTAGCAATTATTTATGTCATAAAGAATTTGAAAATCTTTTTTTTCCATTTTCTTTTTACATTTTAAATTATGTTCAGCAATATTGATTCCATTATCCAATCGACTATACTCTTTGGTGGTGCCAGAAGTTATCGAGTCAAGAGCCGATATGCTTCTCGGCATAGATGCCATCAGTAAACTCAGGGTAGTGTGGGTGGCCGATTGCGGCGGCACCCCGAGATTCGGACGCGTCGGATCGGAGCCTGTGGCTCTATCAAGTGATCCGACACGCAGGACAGGAGTGGTGCTTAACACGATTGGGGTTTGGCTTGAATGTGGCACTGAAAATCATGAGGTGCATCATGGGCCACATTTTAAATTCAGACTCTTATTACGACGACATAATTGTCGACACCGGAAAGGTGCCAGAAGAGCATGTCGTAGCGGTCTTCAATAGTTTCGGCCTCGAAAAAAAACTGCCAGTGAAGATCAACGGAGGAAGAGTGTTAGGGCTCGCGGTACGCGAGATCAACAGATAATTGCGATGGACCCGAGATTGGACCTCCAAAGGAACTTCCAATGGACAACTTTGCGACTAACAGAGAAGCAGCAATTCGGAAGTGACTTACGGAAATGGGGGTCGAGATCCTTTTTCGGTGTGCAAATCGGCCGAGTGGAAACGGGATTGTCGAGCGCTATCACCGAACCATTAAGCACATGGCGGCGCGGAGTGGTAACAGAATCGAGCACATGGTGGCATGGCACAACGCTACCCCGAATTCAGGTGGCATAATTCTGGCATCAACCCTTTTTTGAGCAGCAAAGGCGACTACCATTACCGATTAATTTTGCACACCGGTTCCCCGAAATCTGAGAAATCCAAAAAAACGCGGAATTACACTTGGGTGAGGCAGTTTTTGTCAAACCGGCAAACTCCAGATGCACAATCCAGTGGAGACGAGTGGTAGTAGACGGATTCTGGCGGCCTCATCAAATATTGATTGACGGAGTTTCCTTCCACGTGTCACATGGCAGGCTTGCTCCCAAAGAAGATTCAGAACCGGATGATAATAAATCAAAGATGCCAGGGGTGAGCCATAGGAGCTCGGAAACACCAGTCTACAGTGATAGCTCCGAAGACGACGATGAATGGCCGAAGGACAACCAGGAAGGTGACTCAGAGTTCAGCCAGACTTCGAGAAGCAAAGACAAGGAGCAGAGGCCACATCGGACGACCGTTATAAGGTGCAATAAACAGGAAATAATTAGCATTTTCGTGCCACCATAAATTATTTCAATTTAGAAGTTTTTAAATTACATTTCCATTTCGATAAAATTACATTTTCAATTTAAAAATAAAAATTACATTTTCATTTCTTTCAATTTAAAAATAAAAATTACATTTTCATTTTGTCTCAAAACAATTATATTTTAATTTTAAAATTTATGAATTCATATAATATTAGATTTGTTTTATATTTAGATAAAAGTTACCAAATAATTTTTTAGTTCATTTATTATCATTTCAAATATTGTTAGGGTTTCGAAAAATACATGTGAACACTTTTGATAAAATTTTATCTAGAATAAATTTAAAATAATTCTTTTGGTAAAATTATTAATTTCAAATAAAATAATATTTAGTTTAACAAAACTTGGAATTAAAAATTATAAATATTTTAGTCTTTGTTTTACTTCATCAATTTTCAAGGCTGATGAAAACTACTATATAAACAGCAGCAAATTTAGTTTTAGTTTGCCCGAAATATTTGCTGAAAAATTTGCCTAACAAGAATTCTCGTAAAGGAAACAAGTAACGTGAATATAAAAATTTATTTTATTTTTATTTAATTCTTTTAAAATATTTTTAAACCATAAGTATCCCGTATGGGAGAAAAAGGTTTATTTTAAAAAATACAATATCGTTCGTTTTGGGAGATTCACAGCTTTTACTGTAATCTGTTAACTCGCACGAAATATTGATTTGTGTTTGTGTTCTGTCATCAAGAATTGAATTATTATTATTATTTTTGACTTGTTAATTTTTGTTATTTGAAATAAAGTTTCATAAAAGAATCTGCGTTCATTATTCATATATTTATGTTGGAAGTCCTTACTGATTAATTGGAGTCAGATTAACGATTAACAAATAAAGATTAAAGATTTAAGATTTGTGTTTAAAAAGTAAATAATTATATTACGGATTTCTAATACCTAACAATATTAAATATTACGTTTTATATAGAATTAAAAATTTACTTTATTAATAAATCTGTTTATAGATTTTATGTTAAAGCTAAAAAATCAATCTTAAAATTAATTGTTATTTAAATTATTTTTTAGGCTATTTTATGAAAATTTTATTTTAACTTAATCTATAAATCTGCTTATCAAAATGTAATTATTTCATTATTAAATTGATTAGATTTAAAATTCAAAAATTTTAAAGCTCCTAACATTCCGAAACGAAAAATTAATATACGGTCTATTTTTTGAAGTCTCAAAACGTGTTGTGCAGTGAACAGAATAACATTGTTTTATAGTTTTAAATAAATAAAAAATTTAATTATTTTTTTAAAGAAAAAGTAAAATTAGAAATATATTTATTTAAATTAAAAAAAATTGTTTGATTTTTGTTTAGAAATTACGTTGTTTAAATGTTTAAGAGTTTATTGAATGTTATTAAAATATTTCTTTATAAAACTTGTAAATAGTAAATTATAATTTCTGATGATAGAAAATGAAATTCAAAAACAAGTTCAATAATCAATTTCATAAAAAAAGCTTTAACAAAATTATTTTCCAATAAAAAAATAAATAAAAAAATAAATTATTTTCCAAAAAATAATATATGTGTGTATTATTTTTTTTAGGAATAACGAGTATTTAAAGAGTTATAAAGTCGAAATAATTCCTGACTTGATCACACTGAACGGAAGAATTTTGGAGGAACCAGTTGGGTCATTTGAAGGAAAAGAAGAACCAATATCAAAAGGAAAGTGGACGTTACAAAATAAACGTTTTAAGGATCCCTTTAATGAACCAATTATGTGGGGCTTTCTTGCCTTTGGAACTCAAAAAGATTATGGGGTGTGTTAGTGATATTCATTTTTATTAAAATTTTTATTTCATTAGGATGAAGCGATACTTTATCGTTTTGAAGAGGATCTACCCAAAGCTGCTTTCAAGGTCAATGTAAATATTAAACGTTGTTTTAGATTTGAATACATTACTCTCGAAAACATTAGGAAAGTAATTAATGAAATCGTTCAAAGATTAAAAAATGTTTGATCTGTACATTTAATTTTCATTTAACTTCATTTTTCAGGATAAAGATAATTTGGACTTATTGGTATGTGTTATTAGAAATGAGGAAGAATACCGAATAGTTAAAGAAATTGGGGATATTGAACTGGGGATCGTCACTCAATGTGTGAACTATTTAAATTTGAAACGCCAGAACAATTTATCTCAATACTTAGGTATATTTACATTTTACAATTTTCTCTCGCTAATCCGTGTATTATGGGAACGTAAAAATCGTGTTTCAGGTGGATTATCGAATTTTTTGCGAGTTTTTTTTATTTTTTTTACAATTTTTCAACATTCTTTTATTTTGTCATATTCGATAATTCTGCCAAAATACGTTTTTTGGCGATCTCATAATGCACGGATTAACGAGTGTAGACTTTATTAGATTTTTCACCATTTTGAGTAGTAAATTCAGATAAATAATAATTTAAAGTTTGCACAATGTTGAAATTTAAATTAAACGGCTGTCCATTCGTCTACAGCAATGTCGGGCAACTGGTGCACCGCGAAAAATTCTGAGGGCACCGCAAACATTTTTGTAAAAAAAATAAAATTGTTAGTTATTGAACTTGTTATCAAAAACAATCGCTATGTTCGCATTAATTATGTAAATTTAATATTTAAAAATAATAAAATGTGTTACATGTTTAAATTTTTTAATAGTATTTATGTATGCATTGTAATTACGTACAAGTAAATTTATAGCGAGTCCCCAGGTGCGCCGCGAAAAAAAAGTTTTCAGCTTAGTGCACCGCAACTTGAAAAAGGTTGCCTGACACTGGTGTATAGGGTATAATTTAGATTTCTATTTTTAACTGTTGGTCGAGATAATTTAAATCTTGACCGAACTTAAACAGAATTAATTAAAGAAATATGTTTTTAAAAATAAATTAAAAATAACACTTAGAAATTTTAGTAAAGTTAAAATTTTAAGTAAAATCAAATTTAAATTTCTAATGTGAATGATTCGAAGAAAATATATATTCGGTGTGATGGACAAATGTAAATATGTATATATATATATATATATATATATATATATATATATATAATTGTGAGTATATATATTGTTCATTTATGGTTTTTGTTTTAATATATAAAATAAGCGGAATCACCGCATTTATTAAGAATTGTTATAATAAGTTAAAAAAATAAAGTTTCGATTTCGAGTGTTGTTTTTTTCAATTTTCAGAAGTTATTTATCAAATTGAAGTTCAGTGATGATGTATTATGCTGCAGATATTGTTGTTGGGATCCTGATGACTCTGTTTACGATAATTTTGTTCGGTTTGTGTGTATTCATTCTTCCTTCGTGCAATAAACTGAAAAATAATCTCTTTGAACATTTGATTGAAAAAATTGTGATTGAATGCGATCAACTGATGCAGTAAAATGGATGAAAATATCCAATGGTATTCAAAGAAAACAACGATATATTATAAATCAAGGAATGCCAAGGGAAGAGAAAGAGAAACAGTCCTCATAAGGACTACAAATGCTGATTGGAATCGCAACGCGGAAACAACTGTCTTAGGGCATTTCACGACACTTTAAACTTACATTAGCATTTGTGAATAAGTGGTAATTTACAATTATAATTTACGCATTTTTAGATAATTGAAATCTTTATCATTGGAGAATAGGCCTCTTATAAGGGCAAAATATTAAATGGACTGATAGCGCAATTGAAACAATGTATCATATTCTCTTATATGAAATATTCAAAAGATTTTCAAGAAATTTGACACTGCGGGGAAATTTTCGAATAAATTAAAATGGTAAAGACAATCTTTTGAAGAAGAAAACATTGAAGAAGTTTAAAACGAAATAAAAAACAAAAGCAATGCAATGATTTGTCCATTTGAAGCCCCAGAATTATTTAAGGTCCTCTTATTTGAATTCCATAATCAACTGTTTTAAAGATTAAACATTTTTCGAAAAAAGCATTCAGTCAGCTTGGGTAAATAAAAAAATAACTAACCGTTTCTCGTATTGTCTTGTAGGAACGTTTTAAAGTTTGTTGAAAGTGTGTCTATAAAGCAAGATTTGTTGATAAAAGTATTTGATGCTGTTTGTGATTTACTGCATGATGAGACTTATTTTAACATGGTTCATATAACTAGTTGTATATCTAGCCTCTTTTCATGTCTTTAGACATTTTTGCAGAGATTTTGGATTTTATATTGATAATATATGATATAATATAAGATTTTATATATATAATATATGATTTATGCAAAAAACAGAAGTTGTCAACTATTGGTATCTTGGCTCTATTGGTATTGTCTTTTTAGTATCAAGATATATATTAAGTCATGGTTTCATTATTGTCTTCAAACGATGTATCTTGAAATATGATTTAAAGACTGAAGCACAGCCAAGGGAGAACAGAGGCAACTTGTAGTCAAATGTTTCTTCGTTCGAGCTTTCGATGCAGAAGAAAAGAACTTGGGATTGCTTTACTTGAACGAGAGGCCGGGGAATATCCTCCTAAGATAGTTTGGATCGATCTAGAACATTCAAGGTGAACACTTTCATACAACTTTCATATGAAGAATATTTTCATTACTTTGTTAATTCATGATTGTATTTTTCAATCAAAACACAAACGTGGTGTACATATCCAAACCAAATGACACCACTGAATAAGGTTTCACTTCGATGCGGTAGCATAAATGTTAGATTACCAAGGACTAGGAACAGATGGAAGTAGTTTTTATGATTCTGTTTTTTTTTTCAATACATCATGAACTATTGCAGAAGAGTGTTTTTTTCTGAAAAAAATGGTGTCAATAAATATATTTACTATTGGATATAGGTAACTAAAAGTCTAAGATTCAATACTTTTAAGTACACGTTAAAAAGGATCTAAGTAAACGTATATTTTGCTCAAAATATTTTTATGATATGGAGTCTTAAAAGGAGATATTACAACAATAATTGGCAGTTATAAGTAAATAAGACCCAGTGGAGTTAATTGCATTCTTGATAATTTCGATAGTTGAAAATATAAAATAAATAAATCATATTGAAATATCTTTGATTATTTGGTTATAATTTTTTGAAATAATAATAATAATAATAATAATAATAATAATAATAGTAATAATAATAAAATAATAATAATAATTATTATTATAATTATAATAATGTTTTAGGAAATATTATGTTAAAAATAAATGCAAAACTTGGTGGTTCCAATTGGGAAATAAAAAATATTAAATTTAAGCCTATTCCAAATTTATTTATGGTTTTTGGTATTGATGTGACCCACCCTTCATCTAAAGACAAAATATCGGAAAGTGTGGCCTCCGTTGTTGGCAGTATAAATAAATCGGCCACTGTCTACAGTGCTTGCATTGAACAGCAAATCTCTCAACAAGATAGAAAGGCTGTTGAAATTGTAATAAAGTTGGAAGACATGGTTTTTGAATTGCTGCAGGTGAGTTCTTGGTCTATGTTATATATTTGGAAATGGTAACAATAGTGGTAAAATTATCATCATATATACTGCTTAATATTTATATTTATACACTTTAAAGTCCAATCATTTGAATATTCTTTGATTATTTGTCATTTATTAACTTCTTAATATTTGTTTTTGGGATTAAAAATATTTGTATTACGCGGTTGGCATTAATGTGATATCAATCGTCATTTTCAGTATCTCTTATAAAGCTGCATGTCTTTATAAGTTAATTGACTTGAGCAACCCTGAAATTTATACGTACTTTTGAAGAACCATTGAAAAGAATTAAAATTTACGAGATTAATAAATTAAAATTTAGGTCTTTATATATATATATATATATATATAATATTTGTCTAAAAAGTGTGTTTGTTTGTTTGTTTGTTTGTCGGTCACGCTTTTAAATGTGCAATTGCGGATGAACCAGAGTGAATCCATTTTAGATCGTGGCTAATCTGGATAGCTCGCATCAATACGATTCTGTCGGTACAGCGCCTTTGTCGAAAGACGTTCTGAAACCGATAAAATCGTACAAGTCATTAAATGGTTAAATTAAAGCGTTTACACGAAATATAAAACAAAAATTCGAAAATATAAAACAAAAATTTGAAAAATATAAAACAAATAGAATAAATATTAAATAAAAGTGCTAAAAACAGAAGGAAAACAGAAAAAATTTCGAAGATATACATTTGAAAATATAAAATAAATATAATCAAAAACAAAAACAATTTAAATATAAACTAAAAATAAGGTTCCTAAACCGAAAATAAATATTGAAATAAACTCATAACTAAAAATATAAAAAGATAAAATTTATAAAAAATGAAAAAAAATTTAAGATTTTTAAAGAAAATAAAAAAAATTAAAAAAGTAATGTAAATTTAAAAAGCAAATATTAAAAAAAAGAAAGAATTTTTACTGCAAAATTTAAAATAACTTAAACACAATATTATTAAAATATATAAATTATTCACAAGTTTGAATTTTAAAAAATTTTAAAATGGTTAATTCTAATTTTTTATTAAAAGGATGTAAATTCGCTTGAGAATTTGGTATTGCTAAAAATAAAGTTAAAATAAATCATTTATTAAATTTATATGTTTCTTGGTTGTTTTAAAAATTGAAAAAAGCCACAAAAAGTATACAAAGTTCTTTTACATAAATCTAATCAAAGGCCAAACCAAAACAAAGATACCATCAAAAGAATATGTTTCTATTAAAATCAAATAGACAATCAAAAACCAAAAACAAATTACAAAATTATATTTTGTATAAACAAAATAAAAACAACAAAATATTTAATTTGCTTTGAAGATTGCATATTTTGCATATTTACAGTAACACACAGTATTTTTATAGACTATTTAAATAATAAAAAACAAATAGAACAACAACTTTAATAAAATTCAATTCTTGCTATACCTCGATCAATCCTAGTTCTCTTATGAGCAAAAAACCGTAAGGACTTGTTGTAGTTGGCATAACAACGTTTTTAAATACCTTGAGACGAACCAGCCTGTCAACAACAGAGCGGTCTTTTAAACCAAATCGGTTAAGGTTATTTAACCGATACATAGTTAAGACTCAGCCCTCGAAATCAAGACAATCATGAAATATTCTCTTTTAATAAAAATTATTTTTAATCTGTTTAAATAATCAACGCTTATTATATTTTGTTTTGATTTTTATTACAAATTATTTGTAATAAAATTACTTATTATTTGTAATTATTTATGTTTTATATTTTTCGAATTTTTGTTTTATATTTTTTGAATTTTTGTTTTATATTTTCGAATTTTTGTTTTATATTTTTCGATTTTTTGTTTTATATTTTTTGAATTTTTGTTTTATATTTCGTGTAAACGCTGTAATACCGATTTCGAATGATGACGATTTTGATGATTGCTACAAGAAATTTCGTGAAACCTTTTATGAAATGTTTTTTATTTTCTTTTAAAATATGCAAAAGCCGATGGTCAAAAGCCAGTAACACAGCCCTTTTTACGAAGTAAATAATATTTTATGGACTGCAAATCATCCAGTGATCGTCAGTCATCATTTTGCTATTCCTTTAGATCTCGATTCCAATCTTTAAAGGATCTGATTAAATCGTGACTTTAGAAAGTGAATTTTAGGCGACTTATTCACCTTCATCTGTTTAAACACATCCAGCATATCTGAAACTATATCTCGATAATCAAGAGATTGATGTTTACTAAAAAAAATAAATAGCAAATGCTATTTATTCTTTCTGTATGTATGTTGTCCAATTGATTGAAGTATGGAAACATACCAAGAAATTTTTCTGCACATTTTTAATGGCATTTCAGACACACAATTCCACTGGGGATAATACATCTTGAACTTGCTGAATTTTCATTAGTTTTCTGATATTTGGCCAAACGAAGATGCCTTCTTTTATTTAAGCTTCTGATAGTCGCGAGAAAATATTCTTTAATATTTTCATTGACTTCCTCTTTGAATCCAACGTCTTGATGAAAATTTTGAAAATGTCTAACTTAACATACAAAGGTGGTAAAATTACTTTTCCCGGTGGTACGAGAACCTCATGGATGACATTTTGCACTCCTTGTGTTAGATTTATCCGATCTGGCTAAATGCTTCTGATGCATTACTGTTGAAGCACTCTGCTATCCTATAGACAAAAAATCAATTGTACTTGGTGCAGCAACCCTGCATCCCAGGGAGAATTCCGATGATTTTCAAATCCGAACAAATTCTCCATTTGAATCTATCATAATGATCTAGCTCAAAAAATTATTTCATTGACGAGTACGATTCTTTCACTTTCATGGATTGGGTGCCTTGCAGTGCAGGAAACATGTTGTCCTTATGGAGGTAGAACAGTCTTTATACTGTTGACACTACCATTGACAAAGAGCCACCAGTCCTCTTGCACATTTATGTGAATTTTCATTCTCGAAAGAAGATCGTGGATGTCGTTGCCGCAGACCATTTCATCGACATCATTTGTTTTGAAGAATTCCACGAACACCTTATCTCTTGCAATGTAGACGTCGTGTTTTGTTTTAGCATGGTTGCAGCAAAATATGAATCGTCTTTGAATAAACCCAATTTTTTGACAAAACTACCGAGTTGAACTTCGTTGATGGTCTTAAATGTGTGTTCTACATCATCCGGTCTCCAATCTGCTTCCATATCACCAATTCTTTTTTATACTCCATCATCGCACACTGAATGTACAAATCACACAGAATGTTTAAATTATTCCGTGGCATAGAAGGCTCTTCTCCTGGTTCATGGGAACTTGGCAGAACTCCTGACCATAAATCAGGGTAATGAATAAGATGTGCTGTCCTCTTACTTTGACCGCTCAGATTCGTAAAACAGAAGTAACAATCCGTCACATTATCCTTCTTCTCACACCAAGCCATGAGAGTTGAAAATGGCATTTGTTTCAGTTTTCCAGAAGACCATAGAGAGAGCTCAGAAAAGCATTTCTGACAGGCCTAATGTGGCGCAAATGACTTGTTCTGGTCTCTAATTTAAATTTTAAAGTAGTGAAAAAAGGCTTTTGATTATTAGTGTAAGCGATCAAACTAAATCTTTAAATATCAAATTTCCTCAAATATAGAAAATTCTTTTGAAATTGTTTAGACATTCACGTCTATTTAACATAGTAGGAAAAAATATTGTAATTGTTTAAGTATTAAATAAGTAGTAATATTATTAAATAACTTACTAGAAAATTATATTACAAATTGCAGTAATGCCACAATTTGAATCATCGCTCGTTGCTTACGCGTTAGAACAGTAGGATAAATTAAATGTAAATATAATGAGCAACATTTGATTGTTATTTTTATTTGCATTTTTTAATTTATTCTATTGTTTTAATATTTAAGCATGGAACGTTGTTTTAAAATATAAAAAAAACATATAATTATTAATTTTTCTCAATTTACTAAACAACTGGACATATAGAAGGAAAATGGCTATGATATTCGTGTCAGCATCAAATTTTGGATATAGGTAAAGACTTCTTTGTTTAAATTTGAGTGTCAGGTAGTGTAATGGCCAAATGTTTTTTAAGAAATTTAATTAAAGATTTTACGATTCGAAACTGCTTTACTTTGTTCATTTCGAATGTTTAAAAATGCATTTTAGTGTCTTAAGATTCACAGAACTGCCACTCATGATAGGAATCAAAACCTTTCTGTAAAAGAAAAAACTCATCCATTCCGAAACATGTTCAATAATCAATTTCTACGAAAAGCTTTAACAAAATTTATTTTAAATATGTATATTGTCTTCATTTGTTTAAGAGTTTGAACAGATAAGTTAGTTGATTCCCATGGGCTGCTGACCACAATTTAAGATTATCTGTACTTCTATTGTGTTATTATTTTATATTTATTATTTTATTTATGAGTGAAATTCACTATATATTTAACATTTCTATTTTTCATGAAATTATGATATCAATTAATTTATTTATTCACAAAATAACAAGAAAAGATTCCTTGTCTCAAATTAAATTGCATAGTTAACGTTGGTGAACTAATGATAAAGAAAAAATATTTTGTTAACTTTTATCAACGCGGAGGGTTCCGAGTTATAAGACCCAATTTTATGACGAATAAATAATAATAACTGATCTGATTAGAGACAAAACTGATACAATGTTCAAGTATTTGCGTAGATGATTGAAGCAGAATCAGACAAATTTAGAAATGTGAGATGTGATTTGAGATTTTGTAAACATAAAATCCTGAAGAGAGACTTTCAGTTTTAGATGGTTTTTCCTAATTTCAATGGCTTTATACGATGCTATTTTGTTCTTTTTAGTTATTTTATAAAAATAATATCTGAATAAGAGTTTTGGTTTTTTGTTGAATGTGGTCGAATAATATTTTACGAGGATTTAGAAATTTTAAGTTATGTAACAGCTCGAAGTAGCAGTTTTTATAATTGATATTTATTCATATCCAGGGTGTTCCAAACACGAAGAAATTTTAACATGTTATTTTTTAATCTTGAATTAATCGTGAAAATTCAAAGGGAACTTCGTCAGACGTTTGCAAATATAATATCCAATTTTTTGTTTTAAGTGCAATATGATGGTTGATGTTTGATCAATAAAAAATAGCCATGGAAAATATTAGAAAGAAAGGGAAAACAACCTAATAGGAAGTGTATCTAATTTTGGTCAGATAAACTGTTCCAAATTGGCAGTGTGCTTGATAAGAGGCGGGTACATTTAGCGTTTAAACGACCGCTTAAAAATTTTCGTTTTTCGGATGTTTAAACGTTTAGTGATTTATGAAAGAGAGTGTAATTTTTAAGTCAACATTTCAAACGTTTGAAATAAAGAAACAGATATGTAAAAACGATGTGCGTATTGCGACTTTACCATTATTTTTGTATCAAAAGTTCGAACAAAATTGTTTGTTTAAGAATTTCCTGTAAACATTTTCACAATAAATTTATAATCCATAGAATTATTGAAATGAATGGATTTTGAAGAAAATATAAGTTAGTCGTAATGTTTCTCAATGAAGTTAAAGATCGTTTAAACTTTTATTGCGCTAAACGAAGACCATTTAAACGTTTAGAACATTTTAAAACGTGCCACGTCTAGTTTTGAATCAAAACTCACAATATATGTTATACTTTTTTGAGATTTTTATCAGGCTACCTGGGGCATATTCATTTGTAAAGAACACATTGTCCCAATCTATTGAGTATGAATATAAAAAGAAAAGAACGTTGATGATGAAACTGTCAAAGGTGCAAAATTTAGCTATTGCAAATATTAAAGAAAAACTGTTTGTAAAATCGAAAGACAAAAATTATCAAGAACTTTATAAGAACGTAATTAAACAAAGAATAATTTGAAAAACGAGATCTTAGATTTAGAAAAACGATTTGCAAACTATCGAAGAGAATTATGAAGAAGATGGAAAATTGCGGCCGCAATACGTGTATAAGAACTTCTCCCAATATGTCCTTGAATATTAAACCCAACGAAAAGTGAAAGATGTTCAGTCCACTAAATGTACCATCATCTATTTTATTTGAAACTGATAATGGTATTAGCAAAGCGTGCTCAGTTACATGGCTGTGGCACTGTAGCATTGGTTGGTGTCATTGTCTGGTATAGGAATGAATAATTTAATCTTACCGTAAGTTGTATCAATCTTGATCTTGATCTTCGAAAAAGGTTTAACTTCGTTGGTCTTGCTGTCACCTCTGCCAATTATACTCCTGATCAGATAACTTGGTATTATCAACAAGACACAATTTGAAGCAGATTTCGTTCTCTTTATAATATCGAATTTCAAGACTTGTTTGAATGAATCAAATGATTGGATGTCCGCTCGATGATCGAATCAGTCTCAGTACTCAAGCAACGTTCATAAATGAAACTCTCATCGGTAGTCTCAATATTTTTCTGCTTAAAAAGGCGATTTGATTGGGAAAGATTTTACAACTATTTGCTGATGAATATATCACTTGTTTTCGGGGATTGAAAGTGAAGTCACTTTATATTTTCGACAGATTGGTTTTCTCATTCTTATTTAATCGTTCTTTGTTCAACCATTTTATTTATATAAAACAAATTTTCATTACAATAAATTTTTCAATTATTATTTACACGGTTTTTTTATTGAAAAGAAAATTGATTAGAAATGTGGGAAAGATAATCTCTTTGTATACGACAGTAGTATATTCTGATAATCAGTTCATTGTTTGAAAGTATCTTTATTTATAATAAGACTTTCTTTAAATTCCTCATGTCCAGACATTCTTTCGTAATTTGTTTTTTACAGTCACTAATATTGTGGTTTGATGAAATCTTTTTAAAGTACTCAATATACACTGTTTAGGTTAAAACTTCCTTATTGACCTATACTTTATTTTACGTTACAGCACTATATGGTAAAAAAATAAAATGGATTTAAATGTATCGAAATAAATGATAAATAAACTTATTAAGTATGAGTAGATGCAAAGTATGAGTAAAGCAAAATAGATAACGTTAAACTGATTTTAAATTTAAATAAAAGATTATTGATTAATTGATAACGATTGACTTTTACTTGCAAGATAAATTGTTGTATTTCATATAAAATTAATTAAAACTTTTTCAAAAGCTAAAATTATATTCAGAATGATTTTAAATTTGTAAATTTTAATTTATAAAAATTATTCCTTCAATAGAAACTGATATATAATTATGGTAATTGAAAAATTATAAATTCTTAGAATATAACATAAATATATGGTATAAAGATACTAAAATTAAAATATTTTACTTAAAATATCTAAATAAAAATAAACTACAAAAGTTTAGAAAAGTTTATTTGTCAAAATCAGTTATTTATTAAGATGTAATGTTGAGTACTTCTAAACAAAAATTAGCAATTTTATCAGAGACCAACAATTGATTTTCAAAATAATTAATGAAAATCTTTTATTTGAAATTAGATGAAAAATTAAACTTTGTATTGATGACTTGTATAAAATTCTGAATCAGGCTTTTAATATATTTATTCGGTGACTTGAAAATAGATAATATGGGAATTGTTGTCAAATCATTATACTAGAAATGTTATTTTTAATTTTATTAAAAGTTTTTCAATTTCTTTTAAAAATTAACATGAATTTCCGCAATCGTTTAAACGTTTTTAAAACGTTAAATATGCTAAACGAAGACCGTTTAAAAGTTTAGAAAATTTAAAAATGTACCTAAGTATATACTTGACCGTTTAGAAGTGTCAGGAAATCGAGACGAAGGGCTTGAGAAAATAATCAAAGTAAAAACATCATATATAAAATTATCCAATGAAACAGGAATTCCAAAAACCATTTTAATCCATTGAATGTTAACTAATAAAATGGAAGTGTTGAAAGGTTGTTCTACTCTAGTTTGTGTGAGAATCAGATCACAAGGTCCGAGTGGATTACTGTAAAATAATTGATAGTGCCTGTTATTGCAAATTATTTAGAATGTTTTTTGTTCTGATGAATGTTCAGTTTACATCAAATTACAAAAACTCCATAAGTCATGTGTTAGCTTCCATGAATGAAACGATTGATTGAAAAAGAATTAATGATTGGTCTAATTTTTATAGAAGGTAAATTCAAGGCTGAGAGAATTCTAGAATTCTAGCCTTATACACTAAGAAGGAAACTGAAGAGAGTCTACCACTTGCAACAGGGCGGTGTACCAACTCATACAGCGAAACTCGTGAAGAATTATTTAAATGAAAAAAATCTTGGGAATATAGGTTGGAAAATTTTTATCTTGTACCATAGACAACCAACAGCCTAGATTAGAATTCATGTGGAAATGCACTGTGAGGTATGTAAAGAAAATAGTGCTACCCATGCATACAAAAAATCATATGAACTTAACGAAACTATTCAGATTACTTCACAGTACATTGACTGGGAAATGCTTCAAAAGATATATGCAAGATCTTTCCGCTGAATAAAGCTCTGTATTCAATTCAGAGGCCTTCAAGCTAATTATTGAACTTAAAATTAAAAGAAACATTTTGATTGATCGTGACGTTTCGGACACCCTGTAGATCTTTTTTTCAACACTTTCAAAATATATCAAAATATTTTTGAAATAAAATTGTTAATTTTTGAAATACAATTGTTAAAAATTTAATAAATAGTACATGATAATTAATGATAAGATTAAATTATAATTAATAACACTAAATTAAAAATAATTTTCCAAAAGTTTGCAGTTAAGGAATTTTAAAAAAACGGACGGAGTCGCAGTCGGATTGGAGTTTCACGACTCCGATTCCGACTTCCTTAAAAATCCTTAAACTCCGACTTCGCAGCCCTGATATATTCATTGTTTATATTTATATTTGTTTTATCATTTGGTTCAAGTAAAAAAATATTCTATTTTATTGAACACATAATTATCATGCTGCCTTATAATTTATTTATTTATTTATTTATTTATACATTTAGGCATTTCATGATTTGAATGAAGGTCAGTATCCAAAACATTTGATATTTTACCGTGATGGTGTTTCCGAAGGACAATTTGAAAAGGTTTTTGAACATGAGATCGGTGCTGTTCGTGGTGCTTGTACAAGATTAAACATAATTCAACCTAAAATTACTTATATCATTGTACAGAAACGACATAAAATACGTTTTTTTCCAAATGATCGGTAATATTATTAATTTTAGAGATCATTTAAAAACAATTATAGTCAACATGAAATTGGTAGAAGTAAAAATGTTCCAGCAGGTGTAGTTGTAGATCAAGATATAACTCATTCAAGGGAATTTGACTTTTATCTTTGTTCTCATGAAGGCATTCAGGTAATGAATATTTCCTATTTTCATGAAAAACATGAATTTTTATATTGTTTTATCAAAATTAACTCATTTAAATACTTCTGGAAAAGAATTAGTAAAGTTAAAAATTAAACATTTAAATATTGTTGAAAATATCGCATTTTTGTGAAACACATTCAAAATAATTCTTCAACCTCATAAATAATAAAATTTTAAAATCTCGAATCATTTATTTCTAGGAATGAAAAAAGGTAAATTAGTTTCCAAACTTTTCAAAAAACTACAATGATATTTTTTATTTAAATTATTCATTATTTATGCTTTATTCGAACCTCATATGGCCTTAAAAAAATTATACACAAGATTCCCAAGGAACTTGAAGGCTGATTCGAATTAGTTTCGAAAGAAATGTGAATTCATATCAAATTGCTGACAAATACTGTATTTTTTAAAGTAATGTTATGAAGGTGTAAAAACTACACTTTAAAGTAAACTTTGGGGGAAATTTCACTCGGTAATTGTATGATTGATGAAATGTTAAGAGAACTCACACATTTGACAGAACATTTATTACATTCAAAATTTTGATCATCTCTATGACAATCAACAGTATTGCTTTCACTTGAATCAATCACTCAATGTTTAATACTTCTAATTTCAATCAGAACTAATGTGAAGAAAATTATTTTGTTTAAAATATTTAATTAAAAATTAATAAAATTAATTAATAAAATAAAATTACTTTTTATAATCATTTTCAAACATTAATTTGATTTTAATTATTTAAAAATTTACATAAATAAAATGATTTAAAATTTACTATAATAAAAATTAAACATTTGAATATTAAATCTAAATTTGAATAAATTAGTTTCAGATTTTAAGTATTAAAATATTAATCATCCATCTGATTAGGAGAGACACATTCCCAAATTAACACACAACATTTAAACATGCAAACATTTCACAAAAACATCAACACCAAATATTCCTCACACATTCATTTAAGTATTTTACTTAAAGAATTTCAAAAATATAATGATATTTTCAAAATTTAATTTTATGAATATAAAGTATAATTTTTGAAGCACAACTTCAAGTCTTCGTACCTGAAAATGTATGCAGACTTGTTAATTACTCAAACTTTACTGACATAAACATTCATTCGAACATCCTAATTTTTACTTTTCTTTCGTTCTGTAACAACTAGGTCTGAAAGCGTAAAAGAGGTTGGTTATTGTATTTGCGTCGTTATATCATTCAAGCTGGAATCGGTTGCCAGTGAATCTTAAAGACCGAAAAATCTTCGCCTTAATTCAAATTCACCGTTCATCTCTATCCGGACAGTATTTATTTCTTTAGAGAAATGTTATTAATTGTGATTAATTATTAATTCATTTGTTTTAATCGGTTGTTTGTCGATGTAGAGTTTGGATTTAAATAAATACTTGTGACGCATATTGATTTTTTTCTGATTAAGACAACAATAAATTTTATAATTTTTATCAGATTTTGAACAATCCGATGAGTGCAATAGCAAAAATTATGTAAAAATTTTAAAATTATGTTAATAAATCTGAAAATATATAGGGGGGCCCATTGTAAACTCAAAATGCAAGAATGCATATACATAAATTATACTAAACTCAAATAAATATAAAAATATATTTTTTTCGAGATTTATAATTAATATTAGATAAAAACTAATTCTTTTTGATTGTCAAAATCCATTTATTAAATTGTCTTTTTTTGTAGAAATTTATTAAACTTTCCCTATTAAAATTAATCTCTGAAATTTATTACTCTTGTGAGGAAATATTTAACTTATTTTAAATATAATTTTTTATTTTCAAAATAATTTCGTTCTACATTGTAAATTTTACCCAGTTTATTTTTTTTATTATTTATTTTAAAGTTCATATTTTAAAACTTTTACTAAATATTTTCCTTTTAAAATATATCGATTTTAATTAATCAAAACCTTTTGGATTTTTAAACTTTATATTTTTTTTGTTTTGCATAATTATTTAATTTTTGTTAAAATTTAAAATTTTCGTAAAAGTATTTGGCGAATTGAAAATTTTAACTAGCTCACAAAAATAATAAAAAAGATTTACCAAAATTTAAACTTAAATATGCTTTTCTTAACTTGCTTTTATAGCAAAGATTTTAGTCATTGTTTTTAGAATACTTAAGATCAATTTTTCATATAAAAACTACTCGTTTGATAATTAAAAATTATAATTTCGAATGTATTAAGTTTGTTACTATCAAATATATTATAATGATATTTTTTTATTATTTAATTTTGAATATTGTTTTAAAGTTTGCAATTGTTGTCATTAACCTTTACTTAAACATTTAGGGAACTTCCAGACCTGTACATTATCATGTAATATTTGATGAAAATAATTGGAGTTCTGATGATTTGCAGAAATTTACGTACTTCTTGTGCTACTTGTGTTTTAGATGTACAAGAAGCATTTCTTATCCAGCACCGACCTATTACGCTCATCTTGCCGCTTTTAGAGGCAGAGTAATTAAAGATGAAGATAGCATGTCTCTCCACGAGGAGGAAAATTTAAATGAAACAACAAGAATATCTATTAATACTTTTCATCAAAACAAAATGTTTTTCATATGACGCTAGGAATAGCAAAGATTTACTATTTTACTATATTAACAATATTTATTATTGACAGACTCAATCTTGGTTTAATTATTATCAATATATTTCATGAATAAAATTTAAATGTTCTAAATGTATTTATCAAACTAGTAAATCAAAAAATTAATTTTTTTATATCCAATCTTTATGGCAGACAGAACTCTACTTTGCCAACAAAAATAATTTCAAAATAAATAAAAAAGTTTTAAAAACCACGTTTTCATATGGACTAAAAAGAGGAAAATAATTTTTTTCTAGACATGTGAGAAATTTTATACCTAACCAAAAACGTGGGGCGGATTTCTG
>MQRK01245336.1:14806-30682 GCA_001938485.1 Girardia tigrina
TAAGATTTTGTGCAAGCATTTTAAAAATTATTGGGAGAGAGTGTCATGTGAAGCATTGTTGATAAGATCATGTGATCCTAAAATCAATGTTCAAACAGCACTCTCAACTAATTTGTTAACAGTTTTCGATTAGACTTCCGTAAGTGATTACATAATCATTCATTTCTTATATAAAAGCAATAAAAAAGAAGATAATCAGTGGTCTGATGATGACGGTTAAACCATCGAAATATATTATCCTAAAATATATATTTAAATGGCGTTTATTTGTTTATTTTGTTTTTATTATTGAATTCAATTACAATAAATATTATTCAATATTCTGAATTGTTGTCACGGTATAACGCTTTTTTGTCGATGCAACACATTTCTGTTGCTGATTCTAATTTTTGGAACCGTATATTGGTACCACCGTTTCTCGTCAAACAGACAAACTTAATTTGAAAATTTTAATTTTTCTCGATAACTTAACTATTAAAGTTTTATAATCGAAATTTTATTAAATCACAGAACACATTTTTTACACATTCACCTTTCAGTCCAACAACAACTCATATTTGTCAACCTTTCGTGATTTAATATATTAAAAATATGTAATATTTTGTGAAACAGAAATTACTGTCCCTGTCATAAACCTACTATAAGTAGTAATAAAAAAATTACTGAATTGTATCAAATGGTGTGACGCCCGTCCATATTGTAGTGATTAAAATTAGATGTGTTATAGATGCTGTGAGCATTACCAGGGTCCGTCATTGGACTGTCACACTATGTTACGGATGGTAAAACTCATTTGGCTCTTTTTTCAGATCTTTATGGATTTTTCATACTTTGATCTGATCAACTTTTAAACATGAATATTTATATTATTTAATTAACTATCAGGTATTTCAAAAAACTACAGTGTGTCCGACGTTATTTAAACTACTATTAAATTACAATTTTTTACAATAATTTAATTATTAATTCGAGTTTTTTTCACTGTTGGAAAATCGAAGCCCCACAATTGTGATAAAATATCTTTCGTCATATCTGCTTGTCATAAAACTTTATGCTAGAAATTTTATATCCCATTAGAGCTGTTTTTATTCATTTTTTAATTAATAGATTAGAATTTGTCAAATAATTTATTAATAATGAGTTTGCTTTTTTAATCAATCTGATATTTAATTTGAAACAGGTTTGAAAATAATTTCTAATTTTCTTGCGTCTTGCAAAACTAATTTTTTTGTAATAATTTCGTGAATCGACTCTCACTAAAATAGAGAAGATTCTTTACTCATCTCTGCAATTAGTTTTTTCAATGTAAAGCCCATTATTTAAGTCCGACGAACAATCGCATCTCTGTAACCGCTACTGATGACGATGGAGATATTAATTGCTCCGTTGTATGATATTTCCAGCATTGGATTCAGATCCTCCATTATTTCTCTTTTTTATCTCCGCAAATGACTCAACAATAAACAATCTATGGAACCGGGTTAATGTTGATAAAAACTATTATTTTCCATTATCAAACAGCTCAAGTCTTTTTTTAATGAAGCGCTCAGCAAGTTTCGGATTTTCTTCTCTGATAATTAGTATTAAAGAAATGATATGACAATAACTTTGATCTGATAAACTTTTTAATTCGGAAGTCAGAATAATAATAAAACTGATATAACTATTCATTTTTTTTCATCGAAATAAATATTGATCTAAAAATATGTTTAAAAAAATACGGTTTAAAAAATGTTTAAAAAATGAATTTAATAAATATTTTTTGATTTGTGTAGTGTCGATGTTTTTATTTCGAATTGTTCATAAGTAATAAAAAAATGGACTGGTTTAATTTTCTTTCTCTACTGTGTCCGAGTTCGAGGAATGTCTTTAGCTTATATCCACCAAGGAAGATGCCAGGACATTCTTCCAAGAAAAGAGTATTTACTCGGGCGAAAGAATCTTCCTGAATTGCTATAAAATAAAGCTTTACTTTAACACGAACATGTATTTGAAGTGGAACACTTGCATTTGTCTCAAGTAGGTCACCATCCGTAATGATAATTAGTTCGTCGAAATTTGTCTGTCATTCGTTACAGCAATTCAGTTTTTCTACAGTTTGGCTAAGAGGTTTACCTCTATCAAAAAGAACAAGGAAGAAATTGAGTTTGCTGACAAGACCATCTTTGATTAGTTCGCGTATATAAGAAAAAAGCATTTCCAAACAGTTGAACCAGGGTCCGTAGCAACAACTTGTAGGTGAGGGATATGATCGTTTAAATCGATTTCTTAATTTTCCCAAAGGACAAAAGGATATATATTGCCTGAACAGTGGGTCCTTCATCTGTGCCTAAATAGAGATATATAGATTTGAACATATCAAAATCAATCACAAGTAAAAACAACGAAAATTCTGTCCGCCACCCGAATCTCACTTAAAATAATTCTTCGTTGTGTTGACATATATGAATAATCAAAATTGATCAATTTTTGAGAATTTTTAAGTATATATCAGATAATATTTATATTTATCATAACTTCAAATAGTTTTTAACGCTATTTGATCTAAAATACTTATATTATTTTACTTTTACTAATTCCACTGGATTTCTGTGTCAGTGATATAATAAATAAAAATTATAAAAAAATAAGCTTTAAATATATGTTTAGTACTAAAAAAAATAAATCAATGTGTCGGAATAATGGGAATAATTAATTAAAACTTGTTCAACTGCCTTTTTACAGATTTTATGCCTTCTGTAACCCTTCGAAATCAAGTTGAGGAATAATTCAAATCCGAGGATTCTGATAAGTCAAATAATTATATCTTGAATATTTGATAGGTTTCTCAATCCTCATTCCTCCATATATATTACTACTGCGCCATGGGATAAATACCTTACTTTCAAACAGAGCTCATTTTTACGCTACTTAATAAGTCTTTAAGTTTCTGATTATTTAAAATCAAATGCTTCTCTATTTTTAAAGTTTTAACATTTACTTTAATTGAGTAAAATTATATGACTCCTAACTTAATGGATCAATTTCAATTTTATCATATAAAGTACGTTAACTAAAACTGTGTACACTATAATATAAAGTCAAACAATAGTTACAATTGGAAGGATTTGAATCTGCAAATCAGACGTGTAAATATATAATGATGAAAAATAAATGGTCTCGGAAAATCAAACAATTTCTAGGAGTTTCTATTGGTGTAACTACAAAAATGTAAAATTTATACAGAGTCAAAAAATTTCGAAAGGAAAATAAATAATAAACATAAAAGAGATAAAAGAACTGTTTCAAAAGTTTGGAATCAGTGTAATTAAAATTATAGAAATAAGCATGAAAAGGAATGGATAAAAATAGAAGAATGGACAATTCTGTATTGATCCTTGCAAAACCCCGACCATAAGAGTTCGATTCTAGGTTCAAACTACTTAGGTCAAAACTGCCTAGGTCTAATTGTGCCTTGTTTATAGATAGATAGTATTTTAAAATATTTATTTTATAAGAAAAATGCATTAATCTAATAAATTCGTGAAGGGAAGATAACTACGGACTTCCAATATTTGGACACGAATTATGGAATCAAAGAGACTCTGCGGCAGAAGGAATAGCAAGAACTAACTATGAAGGATGACACAACGAAATTCATTCTTTTATAACATGTCATCATCCTTCTATGTGGCGGTTCATTGCAGGCTTGAAACGCGAAAGTGTTTCAAGCCTTCGTCTTTTCTTCAAAGAGCTACTGGAGTTCGAAATATTTCTGAAAAACGTTATATAAATCTTCATAAAAGAGTTCAGTGTGCGATAGGATCACATCAACAGACTGACAGACTTCCATTTCTACGAGCATATTTGTCGGACTCATAAAATAAAATTTTTATATTAAAACTTTTATATAAAGTGATTTTTCATTCTATTTTGGTTATTTCAAAATTTTCTTTATTTATGGCTGATGATAAAATAAAAATTGGTAAATTATTTCGATTGTTTGTGTTTTTTATTTATTTTTCAGATGTATAAATATATTTTGTGATAAATTAAATGATCTAACAAAAAAAATATAAAAATTTATAAATAAGGTAGTTTTGACCTAGGCATAATTAGACTTAGGCAGTTTTGACCCCGTACCAAGCGCTCACAATGACTGCAAGAAGAGGCTAGAGTCCCTCCATACAAAAAATGTTTCAAAAAAATGAAGAAAAAAATTATTTCACTAAGAAATTCAAAAAATATCATGGAACACTTAAATGTATAAATATTAGATAAATAAGCAGAAAAAAATTACATTTCTAATTCTGAAAATGATTTTAAAGAACTGAAATAATCTGATATCTTTTTCTTTTTAAAATTTTAAAAAGAGCATAAAAATTGATTAATAAAACGATAAATGATTAAATCAAGGAATGAAAGATTTTTGCAAATGTTTGTCGTGTTTTAATTAAAATATTTTTGCCTCCCCAGAAAAAATCATGCGGTCGCCTCAACCCCTACATGATCCCTTTGAGAACTTGTGGTTTTTGGTAAAAGCGAACTTAAGAAATCATTGTTTTTTTTTAATTTTGGCTTATTAAAAGTTAAGATTTTCAGAACATTTTTCTAAAAATTTTCTAACAATTGGTTGGCCAATTTAGCAAGCTCAATGTAAAGCGGTTTATTGAAGTGCCTAAATGTCACGATGGTTCCATTTCATATTCATGATAACATTTTGCATGTCGTCCTAATTGGAAGTATGCTTGTGTGACATTGTTTTTGATTTAATTTAATAATAAACTAGTTTTTTAATAATCATTATTTGGCACTTTATATGATGGTATTAGTTAACGTTCTGTAGCTTTTTGCTCACAAATACGATCCTGGTAGATCAACATATAGAAAAACTGACATTCAAATTAATAATTTATTGTATCAGTCGTAATTAAAAGTATATGAAATGAATGATATAGAATTAAATTTCAAAGGAAAGGAAAATATTTTAAAATTTATTTTTAGAATCCCAGCAACGGTAGCAATTCCAACAGTGGTTCCGTAACAACTCCTGGTGTCATAGAACAACCTTCTGATCCAAATTCTTCCAAAAATTCGGCAAATCGAAATGCATTTATATCGAAAACCGAACTGAAACGAGCCAAATCACAAGGTATACGATTGATTCATGAATTATTAAAATAATATCTTAACAAAATAAGATTTTAAAATCAAAAATTTAATTTTATAATTAATAATGTACAGAATTCAGTCAATCTGTAATGCAATGTATTCCAACTTTTACATCTTTGAACTTTACTAAAACGTAAATTTCAACCAAGGGTGTCATTAGTTTGTTTTTTATTTGATTATTTACGAAATTTAATATTTACACAGTTTAACATTTGTATCTTTGGTTAAACCAAATATTCTAAATTATGTTGATATACAAATAAAGCAAAATATGTATAATAATAAAAATTTTAAATGGTGTTTTATTTATATTTTATTTGGTAGATTATCATATTATGTTATTGAATATGGAAGATAACGAATAGTTTTATATATACTTAGGGAATTTAATCGTAATTTTCTCATTCCTTAACTTTTCTGACTTGAATAAACTTTGATAGTGCTTTTTATCAGTAATAATAATTTATAATAATAATAATTTCTATGATAATAATGATCAATTGCTTCAACCTAATTGAATTTGAAATTAATTTTATGCATTAAATTAAATAAATGAAATTCTTAGTGAAAAATTGAGATAAAATGATGTAGGATATACGAAATACCCTTGAGACATGTACACCCATGATCGGATCAAAGATTGTAATTAATAGTAATTATACTTTAGTTTGACCTAGGAAAGATAGAATAGTTTCGTTTAGTAATTTATTATTAAATTTTAAAAAGAATTTTTGATATTCTTATTTTAAGTATCTAAAAGGAATGATAATTCACAAAATCATGTGGGGGAACTTTCATTCCATACAATAACTGGTAATAAACACTGATCAAAGACTCCTATTTTCTTAGTTCTTTTTCAACTAAATGTCAACATAATTGTTAGGTTCTTCCGACATATAAAAAAGAAATAAAGATAAATTCGATATAAAAAATATATTTGAATTATTCATTAAATTATTCCAATTGTTCGTGAATATTAAAAAAAATTATTATTAATAATCAGAATTGTTTCCTTAATTAATTTGTAAACCCAATAATAATATAAATACTAATAATTTACTATACAATAGTTTTAAAATACATAAGACATTATATTAACTTAAATTAAATACACTTAAATTTAATCTCAAATAATTTAACATTTAACATTAAATTAAATTATTACTCTATAATTTATAAATATTAAATTTCAATTGTCCCGATCATTCTTATCCTGATAATTAATAATTCTGATTTCAAAAATTTTTACTTCTTTAAAATCGCCCTCACAATAATGATGACCCTAACAAGACATGTTAATTGACCAAGCAAGTTTATCACCGAAGGATAAAGTTTTGGGTGAATTAAATTGGAAAGAGGCAGTTGTGTATTTAGACGATATATTAATTTTCGCAAAAGACAAGGAAGAACACCTCAAACGAACTGAACACGTATTTAGTAAAATAAAGCAATCGGGTCTGAAAATTAATTCAGATAAATGACACTTCTTTGTCGAAAAGACAAAGTTTTTTGGATATGATGTGATCAGCAAAGATGGCATAGAAACAGATCATACAAAGATCGATGCGATTAGCAAGTTTCAGAATCCTTCATGTGTGAAACATTTGAGAAGCTTTTTAGGTTTAACGAACTATTACAGGAAATTCTTAAAAGATTATGCAAAGTATTCAAAAATATTGGAATGACTCTGTGGAGAGAATAAAGAAAAAAGCTAATATGCTCGGAAGAATGCAACGAAGCGTTTCAAAAATTAAAGGAAAAGATGACCAATACACCAATACTAGCATACCCAGATCTCGGAAAAGAATTCATATTGGATACAGACGCTAGTTTTGACACCATTGACGCGGTGCTATAACAGAAAGATACATATGGAAGAGAAAGATTGATTGCATATGGATCCCACAAAATGAACAAACATGAAGAACTGCGGGCAATATACTATTTTACACAACACGTCAAGCACTATCTTTACGGCAAGAAATTTGTATTACGAACGGATCATAAAGCCATTACCTTTATGATGACGACAAAGAACCCAATCACTCCGCAATTTCAAACTTGGATAATTTTTTAAGTGGGTTGAATATGACAATGGAATAACGGAAAGGTGAAAAACACTCTAATTCCTATGAAATGTGTGTACAATACAAATAAAATATGCACGAAGAAGCTAAGAAAGGTAAAGTTAAAACAAGAATCCTAGCGTTAGACGATGAATCAAAAGGTTTCAAATGGCAAAAAGATAATCACAAAATAAAACAGTTTAGATCAGATATCAGAACTGGGAAAACAAAGACATGGTTACTGAAAGATGATATCGTAACGACAATGGATAACAAATACTGGATTTCGAAAGGTAAAATGACTGAATTCGTTGAAATCAATACACAAAATGCTGTGTCACGCTGGTAGCAAGAAAATTTATAATTATTTGAAAGATGACTTCGATATGGAAGATATGAAAAAAACCGTAAAGGAAATCGTGCAAAGTTGTATAAATTGTCAGAAAAGAAAGAAGCTAACAACAAAAACAAAAGAGAAACATATTAAACAATCTGTTGATTAACCATTCCAAAATATATATATATGGAATTCTGCGGACCGTTTAAAAGAAATAATAATGAATGTCAAATACATACTAGCTGTGAGGAATATTTGGTGTGTGGATATTTTCAATAAACGATCAATTTAGCAGATACATCAGTTTGAACGCAGTAGCTCATCAAGACGAGAAAACCGTGTGAATGGTATTACTAGACAACTGGATTTGGAAATACGGATCACCAAAAGAAAGCCATGTCGATAGATCGTATATTCCAGTCCTTACCACCACAATAACAAATGGGATTGGTGAGAGACAATTCAGAACAATTATGGATGCCATGAATATACGGATGAAAGACAAGGTCAACAAAGATTTGACGGAAATCCTACCAGAAATAGAGTTTATGCTAAATAGCACAATTCAGGCAACCACAGGGATATCTCCAACAGAATAATGGTTAGGGTTAGGGGGAAAAAAGACATGTCGAGAAGGAAATAAATAAAAGCACGACACAAACAAAACGAGTATTCCGAATTGGAGATAAAGTGCTTATAAGGAAAGAAAACGTAACGAAGGATGAGGATCGATATATGGGCCCAGCCACAATAAAAAACCGACGACATGAAATAAGTTACGAGATACAATTAGATGATGGTAGAACATTGATCAGAAATGTGGAATAGCTAAAGCCATTTAAATCGAGCGGGATGTGAGGAATATTTTACATTTGGTATGTTGAAATTGGTATGTTGAATTTTGTAGGTTGAGTTTAGTATTTGGAAATGTGTTTCTCCCACCCAGATTGAAAATTGATATTTTAGATGTTCACGATGAATAATTATTCGAGTATAATTTGCATTTTAAATTACAGCATAAGATATTTAAAAAACTTCAAAAAATATCAAATCGTTTCAAATTTTAATATTAAAAATTTAAATAAAGTAAATAACTTTTAACTAAGTTTTAAATTAAATAAATGTTCTTTCTTTAAATAAAATCATTTTTAAAATAAAATTAATATGTAGATAAAATTATTACTAAAATTATAAAATTAGAACTTTAAAAATAAAATCTGAAAATAATGAAAAATTTGTTCGAATAATTGTTTATTAAAAAACATTAACTAAAATTTATCAATTTAGAACGATATCGAATTACGAGAGTTTTGCTGAGAATTGTCTAAAAGACAATTCTAATTGTATTGAAAATAAAAGTTCGAAAACCCACGTTGCTGTTCCTCATAATTATTAACTATTTAATTGCAAAATGGAGTTGTAAATTTTTTGTATGAAATTTTCCCTTTTACAAAAGAATTTAATAGTTACCAATAACACAATAAATTGGTTTAAAAATGTAATAATAATTTCCACTTCTAAAAAACATAAAAAAATAATTCTGTTGGCCAAGTAGAGTTCTGTCCACATTAAGAATGGATTAAAAAAATTTCGATTTGCTAGTTAACACTAATTATTCCACTTACAAAAAGTCAAAGATAACACAGACGTAACATTGTATTGCTGGTATACAGTCTTGCGTAAGTAAATACATCTTAATCATGTAAATCGTTAATGACATTTTCAACGAAAAATGCTGATTAACATTGACGTTATTATTTTTTTATTAAAATTATTTGACTTCGATAAAAATATTAAAATTGACTTTAATGAATTTGTCACTTTATATTATTATCATTTTATATTTGACACAAGATTGTTTGTTCATACAAAATGATTTTATTCAATGTATAATTCGTTTAAAAATGTTTTATAAAAAATTAATTCATTTTATTATTTAAAGTTTATATATATTCTAATTTATCCTCTAGAACGAATTGTGGCATAATAATAATAATAATGAAAATAAAGGCCACTTAATATTAAATTTATTTTTTAAACTGACGCGTTTAACTATTTTGACATCTTCAGTGTACTGAAATAATGGATTCATTACTATTTATATATTAAGAAAAACTATTGTCATACGTCTAAAAAACATGCTTTAAAATATTTTAATGTTCTTTATAAAACTTTATTATGATTAGATAAATCACCTTGCACGTTTATGCATGGTTTATGATTCTTTATTAGCAATGCCTTGGCAATAATCTTTTCATAATTTGTGTCAAAATTATTTTAAAAAAACTTTAAAATCTTTATCATGATCATTATAATTATTATGAAATTTTTAATATGGCTTAAAATCGAACTATTTCAACTATACTGATTATATTCAGCAATTCTAGTACTTGTAGTCTCTCCAATGTACAAGGATTTACACTTGTGATATTTAAATTGATAAATTAGATTTGCTTTCATAGATAACGTTTTCGATTTATTAGAAAATAGTTACGACATTTGATAGTTAAGATTATTAATCTCAATTTTAAGCCAACAGGAATTCGATGTTCTGAAAATCCTTTAAACTCTTTTGCTCTCCAAGCTTTTAAGACCCTAAATATAATAGGAGCATTTTTAAAGGTAAAGTAGATATAGTTTGGAGATTAACATCGACTTTTTTGCCATTTGATAATGAAGTTAATCGACTCAATAAATAATAAAAAGTATCAAAATAAAATCATAAAAGATTCAGTTGAATCAATTTATTTAAAATAAAATAGTAGGTCAAATAAAATTTTTGTACATTAAATCGATTATCAAATTACTATTGATCTGAAATTACCGTACACAAAAAGCTTGATGTACAATGGATTTACACAATCATAAAAAGTTTTTTTTAATAACATTAAAATATTTGGATTGAAATATTTAAGTTTTTAAAATTATGAAGCTATTTCTACTTAATAATAAAAAATTTTAAAATTTATTTTTTGAGACGTATAATGTAATACATTTTCAACTATAAATAGTAATTAATCCATTTTTTAAATTCAATGAATGTATCATAATCGTTAAACGCATCTGTTTTAAGAATAAAATTAAAAATGAAAGGCATTTTTTTCATTATATATGAAGACTATATTTATGTTTTTAAAATAATAAAAGTATTTTTTTTAAAAATAAATTAAAACATTAGTATTTTGTCAATAAATCTATATAATGCTTTAAGTTATTTATATCCAATAAAAATTCTGACAAAAATTCTACTTTTGATGGAGACTCTCTTTTGGTTTTGGTTTTGTATGTTTAAAAATATGATCTATCAATGGGCAATCCAGCTATGATCTGTTAAGAACGAAACATTTATAATGTGAAATAATAAATGGTTACTCAAAAGATGTTTTCTTCTTTTCCCACTATGATAAAACAATTAAACTATATATATATATATATATATATATATATATATTTATTTACGTGTGTTTTTCTTTTAATTTGAAAATTATCTTCTGTGAGCAAAGTATGATATTGCTCAGTCTGTCATTTAAATTAAAGTTGAAAGGAAAATTTATTTTCAAATTTAGCCAAATCTTGTCTCGCAACAGGAAACGGAATTAGAAAATTGTCTAAAGGAGGCTTAACAAGACGGTTTTTCAAAAAAATTAAATGAATTTTCTCGAATCACCATTAACGTTGTGTTTTTACTATCTCTAAGTCATAAAAATGAATTTTCCTATCAACTGTTAAAAATTATAAAATAAATCATTCAAAATTGTGGTACAGTAAATGTTTTTTTTTTGAATAAATTAAATTGCTTTTCGTAAATAATATTTTTTTTGAAATTATTTCATTCTTTTTTTATTGTGTTCGATTGTAACTTTATTCATTCATAAACATAGAGGTAGTTTAGACAATCAAAAAGTAATGACTAGTTAATCTGGACAACTGCTTGTAACGCAAAATATTTATGCTTTGGATATCATCCTTAAATGAGAACAATGTTTGTATCTATATTTTTTCTATGTACACGTATAAACTATTCTTTATTCATCTATATCAATATTATTGTAAAGTCATGTGAATCCAATAGGAATGGGTGAATCAGCACTACATATAGACTCTTCGATGATGATATGGAATAGGTGATCGACCTCAGCTATCTAGGTTTTTTATTCGCAGAGAATAGCGCTAGTCATCGAGTGATACGAATTACAACAATTCTCAAAACACCAAACTTAAAATCAGTAAGACAAATGCCCTTGTTGAAAACTGAATGTTACTCATATTATGGGTATGAGAACTGGCACACCACTGAAGTACTGAAATGAAAAAGTGATGCGTTGTACAACATGTACAAAAGAACTACACTGAATATTGACTCAAAAGATTAAATGAAAGTCGATGCAATCAGTATCGGATTATCTAATCCAATTTAATAGGCTTTTCCAAGTACATCCTCTTACAACTAGGATGAGATATTGTCAACGTATGTTTAGTAATAAAAGCGATAATGATGGGAGACACGAAGATTAGTCACCAATAAATCAACAAATGAAAGAATTTCTATAAATCGATGTGGACTAGCTGTTCAAAAATATTACTATATACAAAGAGCTGCTAAACGACCAAAAAGGCACTCAACTAGTAATGATGGACTGGTTCTATGCAATGATTCTCGATAGAAGAATCGAAGGAAGGACAACAGACGATCTGCCAAAACTGATAAATCTAAGGGCGAAACATCATAAATTCCAAAAGATAATTTTAAAAGATAATTATTACAAAGAATTTGTAGAAAAGAAAGAGTTAAATTCACGTATCACAAATAACCGGCAACAATTTTGCATGAAATTTCCAAACATACGGCCCCAAATCTCAATAACCTGTTGTGCTTTTATACCAAAACATACATTTACTGATCTCCCTTTTAAATCTCGCTAATACTCCATATACTTTTTGTCTCATTATTTTATCGACATTTCTGATTACAGGCTGTTGGTTTCTTTGTTTTACTGCAAACAGTTTTCACATTTATTCAAAGCACCCTCACATCTATTTCTTAGTCAATCCTTTCGATCGATTTAGACTCCAACCCAAACCGATGAAAGATTCATCCAACTTCATCTGTAATTCAAGAGCTTTCTACAATAAATGCCTCGTCAATGTATCCAGACACAGAAATCGTTCACTTTTCATTGCGTATAGTTTCCACTATCTAAGAGACGGCTTTTCGTGCAATAGACATACAGAACCCAAACCCATCAAATACACTCTGTCATTCCACATGACTGCCTGATGCTTCCTTGAATCTGGGGCTACCCTTACTTAAAAGTATGCTTTCTTCAAATCCATAACAGAGCAGTTCGGACATAATTTTCTCCACTCCCACAGTCGTGTCTGACAACTGGCATAACTCCCTCAAAATTTCTATGAATTTGTTCATGCAATAACCTTTACACTAATACCGGCCATACTCGTGCAATCTTGCCTTTGACCTGCCTACTACCATCAAGGATATAATATTATGAATTTTCAAATTTCAATTCTCATCTCACTTTATAAAAACTACTTTTATCTACTCATTCAACTCTTTTCAAAAGTGTTCCTTGTCTTCACTGGGAATGTCATAATTAACACATGAGCCTCTCCCAATCGGATGATCATTGACTAACTTCCATCTTATCTTCTAATAATTTCCGTCAAACTGAACTTGGAAATCTTCATTTTGGATTTCTCACTTTCTCCCAATTTGAAGTCCAGTAGTAGTAGTAGTAGCACTCTATCCAAGACATTCACCTGATTACCGTCAACCCTACAAGATTTATGTTCATTATCCTGCAAATCGTGACATCATGTATCATCCTCTGATAAGAATAGTACTTCTACTCATATTCGATCAACAGCTATGTCTTCTTCCCATCCATTAATGCTTGTCAAATCAATAAATTCTGACTCATCACTAAAAATGAGTAAATGAATGGCGATCGCGAATGTTTAGAGCAATTCACGACAGCCTGAATGGCATAAATATCATTGGAACATTGTGGCTTTTTTAGGGGTAACTATTGCCAATATATATTTACATAACCATCTCTTCTAACTGTACCATTTTTGCCTATACATTTTATTGGGGAGAGGTTGAAATTAGATTTTCTTCTCCATTGTCTTTCCCCGATACTTTGCTTTTTGATTTAATATACCTGACTTTACCACATTTAAAATATTTACACTTAAACATATTTTGTGATTGTCCAAGTCGATTGCATCTGACATATTGAATTTTGTTATAAATAAACCACTTCTTGGTTACATTACTGAGGTGATATCTTTTTAGACATGTTGATTACACTTTGGAATGTGAAATCCTTATCATATCCTGACTGCACCTCTTTCTTTAACTGGTCTGGTAAGCTGTGAATGAGACATATTGAACAAAATGCCTCTATCTGATCATGGTCTCTGACCACAGTTTTGATCAGTTGTTTGATTTACTCCTCTGAAATATTCAAACGATCACCCGGTAGAATTTTCTTTTTACCAAGCAGTAGACATCAATCGAATTTACTCAAACTGAACACCCGGCGGAATGTGCTCTTTAATTTGCTTGGCATTTCTTTGATAATCTAACGATAATCACTTTCACGTGTCATATGCGGTTCATCTAACATCATATCCAAGATTAAGATCTTATTTTATTTTAAACCATCAACCTCAATGGAAAACTCAAATTTGTAAATCCTACGCTAGACATCCCCTCCGCCATCGAATATCTTGAGATTTTTGATTGCTTTCATTGCCACGATGGCTTGTTACAAATTGATAATAAAATTTTTAAAAGTGATTTCTTATTTAAATCTTATTTATCTTATTTAAACAAATATAATATCACATATATTGTTACATCTTTTATTTTGCAAGTGTAGTTTATTTTAGAACAATAAATTCTACCAGTCAATGCAGAAATATAACTTCTTTAAAAAATTTGATTTTTCAAATATATGCATTAGCTTCAAATGTAAAACTTCGAAAGCCGAAGATTGACACTTGATATTAAAGTAAAAGTATTATTTAAATAGCATCAGTTATGCGAAATAATTATTCGACAAAATTAGCTTGTTTGAAAGAAATTGATGAATATTCTTCATTTGTCAGTGGCTCGTTATTCTCTTTTGTTAACTGATCCCAATGACATAAATCTTTCCGGCAATCCAATTTCAATTGCTTCAGTATCAGTTTTGATGCCAGACTTGTTTGGGCCGCACTGACACTTTGAAGGGCAATAGCTTCGTTTCTCTGATTTTTGAACTGAATTTATTAAATTATACATTATCATCAAAATTATTTAGGTTAATTCCTTTTAACATCTATTTTCTAGTTATTGATGTTTTGTAATATAAATAAGAAATAATAATAATAATTATAATAATAATAATTATTATTATTATTATTATTATTATTATTATTATTATTATTATTATTACGAAGAAGAAGAAGAATTTCCTCTCCTCAATTAAATATAAAAATATAAAAGTTTGATGATTATGGAGTAGGGATTTAATTTTCGCACAAATTTTAAAGTTACTTAACGAAAATCCCCAAACAAAAAGTGTAAGAAGATTGTTATTGAATTATTTAGCGGAATATGAAACAAAAATAAAATTTGATACTAAAATCTACTCTTTTTTTGTAAATTTGCAAAGTTTTTGAAATAAAAATTGTTTTAAGGCCTTAATTTCTTTAAAAGATTGAGTGTTATTTGGAAACAATCGTCATTCGGTATGAATCTATTTTTTAAACTAATTTTTATTTTTATCATTTTAAATAAATAATGTGCATTTTGTAAAAAAAATCTATGAATATCATCTTTTTACTCGAATAAATTAGAATTTGAATGGAAGAAAATGTATATTTATATATTGTATACCCTATGTATAATATATACAGTATACATAGTACAATCGTGATCAAAAATTTAGAATAATTATATTTTTCTTCGTTAATCCTTTGACTACCGAACTAGTTTTTTACTCATATTACATACAATTGAAGAGATGGTCCTAGAGCAAAAGCAAACTCGCAATTGACAGGTACTGACAAGTTTTCAGGTAGTGTATGTAGATGGCGCGCAAGAGTACATCCACTATATACACTCAGGTGCAAAATAAATCGGGCACTTGAGCGACTTTTAAAGAATCGATTATAACTCATGGAATATTTAATGTAGAGCGGTGATTTGTTTTTTTTTAAATAGATATATTCGTCACATACTAGAATATAACAAAATATGGAAGAAAATATGAACATATAGATTACAACAAATTAATTTAAAACAATAGTTTT
>MQRK01245337.1:9451-29205 GCA_001938485.1 Girardia tigrina
CTAATTATTTTTATATAATTTATATTTATTATAGTAAAAAGGTAAATAATCTTTTATTATACCTATTTAATTAAACAATTATTAAATTCTTTTAAAATTTATATTTTATATACTTAACATTAATATAAAAACAATTAGTTTTATTATTAAATCCTTTCAACGGATTTTTCCTCCCTAGCAAGGGGCCCGTTCATTAAGGGGGCACGCCTGTGTTGGTTGGAAAAGCCGTTAAAGGATTGAAAAAAAATTAATGATTATTATTTATTATTATTATTTTATTTTTATTATTTATTGTTATTATTGTTAGGGTTTCGAGGAGTGCATGTGAACACTTTTGATAAAATTTTATATAGGAAAAAATTTAAAATAATTCTTAACAAAACTTGGAATTAAAAATTATAAATATTTTAGTCTTTGTTTTACTTTATCAATTTTCAAGGCTGATGAAAATTACTATATAAACATCAGCAAATCTAGTTTTAGTTTGCCCAAAATTTCTCTCATCAAAAAACAAAAGGAAGCAAGTAAACTCATAGAATTATTTTTGTTATTTATTATTCTTTTTAAACCATAAGTATCCCGTATGGGATAAGAAGGTTTAATTTAATTTTAAACATTCGTTCGTTTTGGAGATTCACAGTTTTTGCTGTAATCTGTTAACTCGTACAAAATATTGTTTTGTGTTCTGTCATCAAGAATTGAATTATTATTATTATTTTTGACTTGTTAATTTTTGTTATTTGAAATAAAGTTTCATAAAAGAATTTGTGTTCATTGTCTATATATTTATGTTGGAAGTCCTTTCTGAATAATTGGAGTCAGATTAAAGATTTAAGATTAAAGTATAAAGATTTATGATTAAAGATTAAAGAATAAAGATTTGTGTTTAAAAGTCAATAATTATGTTAAAGATTTTTAATAGCCAACATTATATTATTTTATTATTATTATTTTATTATTATTATTACTATTATATTATTATTATTGTTAATATTATTATTATTAAAATTATTATATAAAGATAAAAAAAAATGTTATAAAAAAAGCAAAAAATAAAATTCTCACCTAAAAATAACTTTGTTGTGGAATGAAATTGGCAATTATGCCCACTGTTTTTGTTAAACTAAAAACTAATCAATCAGCAATTATGCTGGGATTAGTTTCTCATCAAAATTTGTCATTTAAATAAATGGGCAATTAAGCCCGAATAAACAAATTTACATTTAAATGTAAATTTTGTTTAACTTAAAATTTTAAATTAGAATTTTAATTTAAAGTAAAGTTAAATTTTATTTTTTTAAAAACTAATTTAAATTTAACCAATTTTTATTAAAATATTTAATTCTTTATGTAATCAAAACGGGTATAAATACCGCAAAATTTAAAGAATGCGTTCACACTAAAATTTGTAAACGAAATTTTTAAATAGAAAAGTTATAATTTTATAATAGAAGATTTGGCAAAATATTTTGGAATCCTCCATATTTATTTATACGTTGTATTATTCGGAAGAATTTTGTGATTCAATTGAATAAAGTTTTCAAACAGAATTCCTTTGACTTATTACTATTGTTAATATTTGAAAACTAATATCCGACGAGATTCATTTTAATTGTAACCTCAAGAGAGGGTTAATCAATTGTTATACTAAATACAAAGTTGGAAGAACCTTTCGAAAAGGAGTCAGGTCATTACACTTTGAAAGTGTGCTTTATAGTAATTGAAGATAACTTTATTTCGAATACCCAACAAATGTAATCAATTTATGAAGACATCCGATTGGTCAGAAGGCAAATTAGAAGAATTTCTAATAAACTTCGAGATATATTCAAAAATTTTGGGATTTAAAGAGGAAAGGAAATTTATATTAGATACAGCATTCATGACCCTAGAGGCGATAAGCAAGTATGAGAAAACACAAGGAGACAGCTTGGAAACAGGAATGAGAAGTGCATTCTCTAATAAGAAGAATATCTTAGAGATAATGAAGGCACTTGTAGAGATGGGAATCGGTGATAAAAATCCATCAAAAGTATTAAAAAGAATTGACGTACTAGTGGAGACACTAAGAGAGAAAAAACCTGAAAAAAAGAACTTTCAAATATAGCGTACGTCAATGCCACTGAGAATAGAGAAGTAAAAAGAGAAATACCTTTGAGAAATGCAACAAAAGCAGAAGATATGAAGAATATTCAAGAGAAAATTTACGAATTTGAGCTGAAAGATAGGAATATAAGAGTGCACGATGACACGACAAAGAAAAATAAAGAATAGAAAAAGGTAGAATAAGAAACAAGAAAACCGAGACCAAGATACGAAGAGGGAAAGATCGAAGAACCAAGAAGAAATTTTAAAGGAAGAAGGTTCAAATGTTGGGCCTGTCATGAAGAAGGCCATGTAAGACGAGAATATCAAAATGTCATACGCAAACCATTGTAATAAGAAATGCCATTTGAGAACACAATGTTATGCGAATCCAAACAGATTCAGAGAGCGCGAAAAATCGTGAAGAGAATTCAAATTCTGCTACTTCGTCTCTTCTACTCTTATATTCCTTCCAACCTCTATACATTGTGTTCGTGAATTCTATTCTGTCTTTTCTTCTATTTCTTGTATCTTCTAGAAGATACGATTACAGGGAGAAGTTATCAGTTCACTTCACGAAGCAAAAACATATGTGTATGTTTGACTGTACACATACTGGGCGCACAATTCGAAGAAACGCTCAGGGCGTAATATTCGATAGAAACTCAAATATTTATCAAAAACAATTTTTAAGGATTTATTTATGACTATTGAAATAGTATGTTTAAAATTTAATACGTTGGTTCAATTATATGATAAAAATAATATTTTAAAAGTAAGGTGTTTGAGAATTTCAGAATTTTACACTTTAAGTGATTTATAATAAATTACATAATTCAGATTTAAATGTTTATAAAAAAATTATTTGTTTAAATACTCTGATTTTTAGGATGGCGCTCAGCACTATTTTCATTAATTTTTTATATTTATTTTAATAATATTTTTGCAATATTAATTTTTTAATGTTTTTGTAAAAGAGCTAACTGAACAAAATAAAGTTCAATGAACTATTTTAACAATAGGATTAAATAGTATACTAGTTTGTAAATATATATGAACTACACTCCAATTTTTTGAAGAGTATATTATTGGGTTGAGGAATAAGTTCTCGCCATTTTTTGAAAAATTAAAATTTTATTTTTTAACAAAAAAGTTACTACAAATTAATCACAAATATAATCTCCGCCATTGTTCACGACTTCTTCCCAACGTTCAACGAGTTTTTCAATGCCTCTTTGGTAGAAATCGCCCGGTCTTGACTCGAAGAATTCAGATTAAAAATTGATTAAAAATTCAAAAAATGGCAGGAACTTATTCCTTAACATAATGGAAGGAATAAAAAAGAAGAAATCATTTAAACTAACAATAACAACTAAACACAGAAAATAGAATTGGGTAATATCAAAGTTAAATGAAATATTTAACGTTAAATTTTTCTGTATTTTTTTTGAAGGGAATCTTTATCACAAGTTGTGTTGTAATTTACAACTTCATTGGTAAAAATAATTAATTTTAGATTGACTTTGAGTTTTTTTCTTTTGTTATCAGAAGTTTGACAATTTGGAAGATAATTAAATGAATCGAATTATAAATATTGGATTGAAGACTACAGATATTTGATCTAGGATAAATTATTGATTGAGTTTCTTTTTTTTATCCTAATGTTCATCGATAATAGGTGATAAATAAGTCCAACTTGAACTTTGTATCAAAATTGTTGATTGTCGTAATAACTATTGTGATTGATATTTTTTTATAATCATCAATTTTTTATATTTACACACGCACACACACACAAATATATATATATATAACGGCCATTTTTCCAAATATTTATTTATCAAAACTAGTTTCGCCATATTGGCATCATCAGTTAAAGCACTGATGTCATTCTTAGAAATCAGAACAAAGGATGTATCATTTATTTTCAATAATCAATGGTACATGCAAACTGATGGAGTCACACTGGGGTCTCCCCTAGCACCATTAATGGTGTCAGTTTTCTTACACAGCTTGAAGAAAAAATTCACAGCTTTTACTGGTAGACTGCCCTTACTCTACACGAGATATGTAGAGGATATATTTCTCATTTTCAAAAATAAAGTAAGTAAGTATATAAAAAGGACTTAAGTCTGAAATTTCAATTAATAAACTGAAGATGCAATATGGTGAAACTAGTTTTGATAAATAAATTTTTGGAATATATAAATATTTGGAATAAATAAATATTTGTTTTTTATTTTATTAACCCGATTGAATTAGAATTAATTGAAAAGTATATATATATATATATATATATATATATATATATATATAATTTTTATATAAATATATGAGGTCACTACAGTTTTAAATACCAAATATTATCGAGAAAAGAAAATCTTATTCCTTAAAATTCAAAATTCAAGTCATTAAAGAGTATAATCTAAAGATTAAAAAAGATTAAAAATCCAATAGAAATGGGTGGTCCAAAACCCGCATTTTTCCCCTACTCACGATCATACAGCAATGAATAATTATATTGGAAGAAACAAATGCACTGCATCAATCAGTATTTATTTTCCAGACAACTAAGAATTAAATATTTTGTTCTTAATAAGGTAAATTGATTTTAGTGATGAAATTTGGTAGAAAGCTTTAAACGAGTTACAAATAATAAGTTAATTTAGATGGATTGTAAGATAAATTAAAGCATTTCACTGATAAGTTGAGATTTAAATTATTCAATTAATTTAGCGTTTTTCTTGAATTTTAAATTGTGTAATCTGTTAAGAATTGATAAAGGAGAAAATATATATATTTAATTTTTATTAAAATTTAAAAATTAAAGGTAGAAAAAAATTATATATATATTTATCAAATTTTGTAATTGGTTTTTTTATAAAGGAAAATTTTTGATAATTGTAATTAAAAAGGAAAAATCCAGTTTAATTGTAATATTTTAATTTTTTGTGATTGAAAAATGATTTTTTTTATGAACTTGAGATTCTGGAATGTTGTTTAAATGTATAAAATTGAAATTAATAAATATCAAATGACCTTCAGTGTAAACTATGTTCTGTAAATTATGTTAAATAAACGATTATTTTCGAGTTTTTCGAACGTTTAATTGACAGATAAAACCGGTATCAAATTACCGGAAGTGAATTTAGTCGGTCTTGCAATTTTTTCACGAAATTTTTATGAAATGTCAGAAAAATTACAATTTCAAACGCTTCATTCATTCAAACCGTCATCGATTAAATACACGAAAAACATCCGATATAATGTAATCTACTGTCGGGCTGTTCCATGTCGAGAAGTCACTGCTGGAGAGTGAAGAGTCGAATTTTTGTCAATTTAACCTGAGTATCGATAGCCAATTGGTAGATTTGCGGTGGCATCCAAATGACAAAGAGTCGTTTTTAATGGTTTGAACGATACGGTCTCACTGTGTTGTGTGAAAGGACACAAAATCGATATTATAAATCAGAAATTGAATGTGTTTTGTGTGTTGGAGTCCGAGGACATCTTTATGGGCCCAGATGCTCACTTCTGTGGGACAATTCGGAAACATAATCGCTAATTAGAAGTTTATAAAAATTTATGTAAACGAAAAAAAATGTTACAAATTTATTTGATTAATTTAGTAAATTATTTTATTTCTAAAGCTGTAAATTTAATTTCACTTTACTTATCTCGATACACATTTTTCCAATTACTTGATGGTCACCAATGTCTCCCTCACTGCTGTTCATTCTTGACAAAACGCTTCCAAATGCGGTCATAAAGTGTTCGTGTCTTTATAATTTTATGACGTTACGTTAAAATAGTTTTATATATTTCATTGTTCAACTGTAAAATAATGTTTGATATATAAAAATATAAATAAAATTTTAACAGTACTTTGGGAATTTATAAAAGATTTTATGATTATTATAAATAGTAATATACTTAAAAAATATTGCTTTTAGAATACCATTTGGAATGCACATCGTGACAATATTAGAGTTCATTCAATGAAACAACAGTCATTTTACAACAACAGTCATGTTTATTTGATAAAATTAAAAGAAATAAGGTTGTTATGGAAGAAACCATTATTATACAAATAGACAAAGTGAAGATCAAATCATACACTTGATATGAAAAAATTACTACACCCATAAGCTTCACTTTCACTTTATTTAGGACCCTAATGGAATTTCAATATATTTATTGATATCACAATTTGAATTATCACCAGGACAAAACTTTCGCAGCTAGTTATCTGTCGTGTCCGCCTCATTATATTGACATTTATGACTCTCGAACCCTTTAACAGGATTCTGAGCCCCAGGTTATAGGTAACCACCCTCAATCATTCTATTAAGCGCAGTACTCGATGCAACTCTCCCTCTGACATCTACGTGCAGTGCCAGACTTCAAGTTACCTTCGGGTTCAATCTGACACGAGTAGTCCCCTGTCAGAAGCAACAGGATCCAAGTGGTATTAATTTTATACACTATTTACAACGAACATCTTCTTAATTTCTCGCCTAATACAAATGAATGGAGGTCCATTATGACCCACCACACATCGTACTTAGGATATGCGTTACACATTGACAAACCTTTAATATAATTACTATAAATCAAGCTCGAAATTATACTCTAACGATTTTACACCTCACATTTTGACTGCTCTATAGCGATATGTTGCGTTGATATATTACCCTAGCACTGACTGATCAACTCTGGAAGTTTACAGTTATTATCACTTATCGAAATCGAAACCATTCTATATTTACTCAGTTAACGAGGAAGGAAGTAACGGAGTAATTATGGATACTACATCCCCTCATTAATAGATAAGTACTTTTGTCATTGAACGTCAGTAATCCTGAAAAGGTAAAATTGGTCTTTTATTAGGGATAAATACTTCATAGACACTGAATAAAACGTTTCATTGAATTTTTGATAGTTAGTAAGTATCAGATCGAGCAAGAATTATAAAATAAACATCAAAATCAAATACTCTATAAATATTAATCTAACAAAAGTATAAAATGTCAGTTGTTAAAACTCTAAGAGCATTCAAAATTAATTCAGTCAGTTAAATTGTTAAACCTTTTAAATCATATGTGGCACTAAACCCACCCTTTAGTTTAGTTCAAATATTTTAAGAAACGGTATGATAAACTACATAATAAATACGGAAAATAAACTGCATGGAAAAATAAATATATAATTAAAATCTCTTTATAAAAGACAAACATATTCGTGGATAGGACCCGATCCATACAAAATACGAATCTAACTCGTTAGCCACAATTTAATCAATAATTATTAGGAGTACAACATACGATAATGGAAAATAATATCATAGAATAGAACACAATTAAAATCTTGATCTTCTTCGATCATTAGTAATAATTCAATGATTTAATAATAATACTGGTTAATAATATAATAATTAAAATTACAGCACACGATAACTATATATAAAAACGTTACAAGACAATTATTATGAATTCCATTACCAATCAAATTATTTACAAAGATTGGAGATGCGCCTCGACTACGCGTCAAAGACCAAGGAAGAATCCCTTGAACTCAGAGGCGAGTCGCAAGAGTCTTCAGAGTAGAAACTACTGAACATACTTCGCAACTTGTACACAATCAACAGTCAGAGAAATTGTATGGATAAAGAACATGATCGTATGGGCTACTGCCCTACTTTAGCTAAGTAAGAATTCTAACTTAGACTGATAAAAGAACAATATTTACACTTCGAAGTTCCGTTAGTTAAGATATCTAAAGTTATGTGTAAATTTAAAAAGTCACGAAATAACCAAAATGTAAACAAATCCTTCCAAAACGTTTACTTACTAATTTAAATTTAAATTGTAACAGATAGATTTGTAATAGATAAATTTAATTTGATTTGATTTTATTTGATTGATTTTTGTAAAATCCAAGCTAATTTATATATTGGATGATCTCTGTGTATCACCCGAGATCACCGTGTAGACTTGAGTGATGTACGCACACCATATGACTTTATTTCGATGGTTCAGTGCGTGCACTGATCGATGTGGGTGTAAATGCGCGTACATAATTATGTACCCCTGCTATACGGGGAGTGCATCACTGTTTATTTATCGATTTTGGTCATTGTCAAGGCACAATTGGTAAGTTTCAGTTTAAACACAATTGTTTGTTATTTTAATATTGTATTGTATTTTAATATCGCCAATTCTGGCGATGGAGTAAATTTTGTAAATCTTAAACCGGATTGTAAAATTAATATATATGATTATTATATTAAAATTAGTAATAAAAATATTAACTATATAATAGACGATAAAAATATGAATATATATAATCCATTAGTAAATAATAACATTATGGAAGAAATGCAACAGTTTAAAATAAATACAAACGTAGACATTGATTGAAAGATGAAGACAGAGAATAATATTTACGACCACCGAGAATTGAAGGAGAAAATAATACATGGGCAGAGAATCAATTTCAAGATACAAATAGGATTATAACCTTAGAAAACAGACAGGAGAAAATCAAGAATGATAAACTCCAAGGACGACCGAGTATAACAGTAATAATAGAAGGAAAATAAATCGAATATTTACGACTTTGAACGTGATAACGGGGGAACTGGCAAGAAATTTTAAGAACTCTACGATATATTGTACAAATCAGAGATGTACGTTTTAAGTATAATATGAGTTTTCACATATAGGTTTTATATATTAGGTTGGTCGAAAAATAATGGCGGTTTTTGAGCTTTATACTTTGTTTATCTACTTTGATATGTATATAAGTTTAAATGCATTAGTGTTAGATATTATTTGAAATCGTATGCCTAGCTGTATATTCCTATAGCCATTATTAACATATTGCCGTTATTTTTTAGAATATGTGCGGTGCTAAATTAATAATGGAAAAGAATAAAATTCGAGCAATTTTCTTGTACGAATTTAAACTGGGTCGTAATACTTGTACTACTTGTATTTTACATTTTAACATTAATCATTATTTCAAAATAATAATTTAAATTTTATCATTATAATAATTATTTCTTGAACTTGTAATAACACAAATTCTCTTGAACGACCGAAGGATGTTAGTACAATAAAATACCGTTTTCCAACTTGTTAGAAGAATTAGGATTTCACAGCATTCATAAATTAAAATATTACTCACAGTAAATAAATTTTTGAGAAACCGAATTTGTATGTATATAAATATTTATATTTTACCCATGTTTCGGCATGATAAATATAATAAAAAATAAAATAAATTATTAAAACAATAAAAAAATAATTTTATAATAATTAAATTTCGAAATTTTGAAACAAATTTTTCTTATTTATATTTGAAAGAATATGAGAACACCAAAAGGGTCATAGTTGTATTTTTAAGGGAAACGTGATTTGATGAAAGAAAGGAAGCTGATTCGATAAAGAAGGACAGACAAAATATCATCGTCAATAAGTTTATCTGGATTTATTTCTATTCAATTTTATTTATTTTATTTTATCAATTATGAAATGAATTCATTGACGTTTACTTTTAAATTATTTTATTTATTAATTTATATTTCCAATTATCGTCATTTGTCACAGACGATTTGTTCAAATGATTTCACGGCCTGTGGACATCTCTGCGTCAATGTTTCCACAATAAGGATGAACTACTGCGACGCTTGGACGACTTGTTTCAACAAGGGGGGTCGGCTTGTTATAGAGAGCGACTTACCGATTATATTTAATTGTAATATCATTTCCAATTACATTAATTACTTCATTGGTCTCAATGATTTGTCAAATGAAAGATATAGTAACACCTCTGGTTGGATCTTTGCTGATGGATCTGAATTAAAGAATACTTCTTATTGGCGATTAGGGGAACCAAACAGCTATGGATGGGGAGAAGACTGCGTTGAATTATATAATTATGAATTTAACGATAATTCCTGTAATATAGTACATCAATTTATTTGTGTAGAGGATACGCATTATCAGCTTGATTCAAAGAGATTCATCAAAGATCTGATGCCAATATTTAATAACGATGAAGAAGAAGGATGTTATGATCAGACTGTAATACAAAGTGATCTTGTAGAGTCCTTCGGAGAATGCGCCATTCTGTAAGATTATTTCTTGATTGTGTTCACATTAATGACTTTTTGTCCTTATTGATAACAGTAGCCTCAATGTTCCTTCAAGCAAATCGGTTTATTTTGACGAAGTCCTCAAAACTTGTGTGATGGTTAAATTTGTGGAAAGCACGTTACCTAAACGATTGAACTCGGTTCAATATAAATGGAACAGGTACGGCAATCCTTGAATGATCGAACAATGAAATAACATTTCAATCATTAATGTTTATGCAATTTTAATTTTTTTGAACATAGACATTCATTTGTTCTCTGTTTTTGGCACTCAATATCTGTGAAAAATACACTTACTGAATTATGACAGAGTTTTATAACTACGAGAATATTTTGAATGATGCAGTGTGTGTTGTATTTTGTATTTTTATTTTCGTTTTGCAATTGCCTCTCTTACTACGTTGATCGATTGATTTTTTAATGTGTTGTGATTCCAATGGTGCAAAAAGAATTTAAAATGTGACATGTTACAAATGAGAGGTAAATAAAAAAAGCAAGTTAAACATAAACAAAGAATAGACAATATTTTTTCAAAAGAATGCCTTTATTATGATTGTATGAAGAGTTATAAAAATTTTGTTTTTATTAAAAATTAGAAGCAGAGAATGTTTGCAAAATGTACGGAAAACTGAGGTACAATCATAATAGTAACTGAGTCTTCTTCATCTTATAAATAGAATAAATAAGTGATTAAATTGTGATGAATGAATGTGTGAATGCATTGATGTTGTAAGTTGATTTAAGTATGTTGAATTTATAATGGTGATTTTCCCATCAGATAGAAATTGTTTTTTTTAAATTTAAAGTGATCGACTATTCGAACATAATTAAAATAATAATTTGATAAGTTTATATTTTTAAAATTATCAATTAAAATTAAGCTTAATATTTTTTAATAAAATTTAAATTCAATTTAGTTTCAATAATTTGATAACTATTTTTATTATTTTGAGTTTTTATTAAAAAATGGTTTAAATTATTATTTTTTATTAATATTTTTTAAAATTAAATATTTTATAAATATTAACTACATCAATATGAGTTTTGCAACATTTATTAATATCACAAGCTCATTCACTAGTTGACATCTCTCTTGATCGATATATTTCTGAGTTCAAACTAATTATTTTCAATAAATGAAAATCTCTTAATAAAAATTATTAATTATAAAGAATCTAATTGATTGAAATTAAATCTAAACATTTTTTAAAAAAAGAACATATTAAATTAATATATTAAAATTTTAAATTACTTTAAAAAATAAAAAATACATTCAAAAATTATTTTAAATCTTTTTACTTTAAAATTAAATTAAATTATTTTTAATTAGTAAGAATCAAAGAAAATACCAATCATACATCTGTGTAGGAGAGGCACAATCCGAAACAACATAAAACATGTACAATATCAACACACAATTCAAAACATTCATCACATCCCCCTCGGTTTAAATGGTTTTAGCCATTCAACATTTTTAATCAAAGTTATACCATCGTCGAGCTGTAACTCGTAACTCCTTTCGTGATTTCTTTTCAACACAATGGCCGGACCCATGTAACGGTTATCTTCATTTGATATATTTTCTTTTTTCTCAACACTCTGTCTCCAACTTCAAAAACTCTTCTTGTCTCCACATTTTGTTCGACATTAACTTGGTTTCCGTTAGTTTCTTTATTGTTCTTCCACCAATGTCTTAATCGTCTCCCAAATATTATTTCAGCCGGTGAAATACCTGTCGTAGCTTGAACTGTAATATTCTATTTCAGTTCAAAACTTCTGTCCAATCTCTGTGGTTTCCGTCCTTCATTCTAATATTTATACCATCTCTGATTAATCGAAATTGTCTTTCCACTATCCCATTTGTATTATGATGATATGAACTTGAATAGATTATCTTGACTTTGAAATTTTAACTGTATCTTTGAACAAAGCCGATTCAAATGGTTTTCCTCTATCAATATGGATTTCTTTTGGAGGTTCAAATTTCCGTATCCATCTGTCCAATATCACTCTATGAACTGTTTTGTCATCTTGACTAGCAACTGCATTCAGGCTAATATATCTACTGAATTGGTTTACAATTGCAAGTACGTATTGATATCCGTTTATGTTTCTTTTGAATGATCCATAGGTAATGTTAATGTCTTTCTTTTTTGACAATTTAAACAACTTTGGACTATTTGTTTAATAAATTTCCACATATTTTCCATGTCAAAATCTTCTCGAAGATAGTTATAGACTTTTTTACTACCAGCATGGTATAAGAGCTTGTGCATCTCTTAAATAAAATCTGTTCGACTGTCTTTTGGGATGCAGTATTTATTGTCCTGATTTGCCACGATGTCATTTTTTAGTGTCCATTTCCTCGTTTTCTCTTTTCTGATATCTTCAACAATTTGTTTTATTTCTTCATTATACTTTTGATATATTATACTTTTTCCATTTGAAACCTTCTGACTCTTCGTTCAATGCAAGAATTCTCGTCTTGATCTTTCTTTTCTTGGCTTCTTTATGCATCGTCTGACTTTGGCTACACAATTCGCAAGAATTTCTAGACATCGCGTCAGCATTTGAATGTTTCTCACCTTTCCGATATTCTATTTTCATGTCAAGACCACTAAGAAAATTTATCCATGTTTGAAACTGTTGTGTAATAGCATTTTTCGTAGTCATCATAAAAGTAATAGCTTTATGATCCGTTCGTAACAAAAATCTTTTCCATACAAAAAATGTTTAAAATGTTGAGTGAAATAATAAATTTCAAGCAGTTCTTTCCTTGTAATGCAATAACCAAGTTCATGTTTATTCATTTTATGGAAACCATATGCAATTACTCTTTCTCTTCCACGCATGTCTTTCTGTGATAGTGTAGTAATCAGTTATTATCATTTAATACTATGGTTTTTCTCCTATCATATATTTATTTATTTTAAATTATAAATATAAAAATATTTATTCTTGCTATATTTTGTTTCTTTTTTTTATCTCAATGGAAGACTATTCATTACGCTGTCTTTCCACTGAGATATTTATTTTCCATGTATAAAAAAATCGATTGTCATAAATAAAATGAAAATAATATAGAGCAACATATAATCTAATTCAATAGCAGAATGAAAGATGATATGCAATATTACAAAATAGAAGCAAATTATCTGTTCAAAAAGCTTTTACTTGTCAATTCTATACTTTCACCGGACGATCAAAATTCCAATTTCACTGGAGTTTCCGCCTTAACTACAATTTTCAATGATGAAGATGTATATCAATCGTTTGCATTAAAGCAATTAACATTCTGCAAAATAAACTGCTCTGGATAATTAGAAAAACACAGGTCGGTCTTATGATGGAAATTCAATAAAAAATAAATCCCAGCAACCTAAAAAAGTCTAACGATTACTCGAAAAGATTTAATACTCAAGGCACGCTCACAGATCCCTCCGGACTTCTCTGCCTCGTTGACGCACAGAAGACACTTAAACGTAACGGGAATAGTCGAGTTTGACTATTCCCAAATTTCATGATAATTCTGTGCTCGCGGGTGGTGTAATGGACGGAAGGTGTCTAGCTTGAGGTCTAAATGTAGGACGTAACAATTGTAATATTTTCTCTTCTTGTTAGACTTCCTCTTTTATTCGATCTTTTCGAAATTCTTTCCAAATCTTCATCGTAGTCTTCTAATTCTGCTACTTCGTCTCGTCCACTCGTATATTCCTTCCGACCTCTGTACATTGTGTTCGTGAATTCTATTCGGTCCTTGCTTTTATTTCTTGTATCTTCTCTTCCAGATTTTTAGCGCCCTCTGAATCTGTTTGGATTCGCATAACATTGTGCTCTCAAATGGCCTTTTTTATTACAATGGTTTGCATTTGATATTTGGTATGCATTTGTTATTCTCGTCTCACAAATGGCCTTCTTCATGACAGGCCCAATATTTGAACCTTCTTGCTTTAAAATTTCTTCTTGTTTCGTTAATCTTTCGCTCTTCGTATCTTGGTCTCGGTTTTCTTGTTTCTTATTCTACCTTTTTCTATTCTTTATTTTCCTTTGTCGATGTAATCGTGCACTCTTATATTCATATTTTTCAGCTCAAATTCGTAAATTTTCTCTTGAATATTCTTCATATCTTCTGCTTTTGTTGCATTTCTCAGTAGCATTTCTCTTTTTACTTCTCTATCTTCAATGGCATTGATGTACGCAAGATTTGATAGTTCTTTTTTTCAAGTTTTTTCTCTATTAGTGTCTCCACTAATACGTCAATCCTTTTTAATACTTTTGATGGATTTTTATCACCGATTCCCATCTCTACAAGTGCCTTCATTATCTCTAAGATATTCTTCTTATTAAAGAATGCACTTCTCATTCTTGTTTCCAAGCTGTCTCGTTGTGTTTTCTCATATTTACTTATCGCCTCTAGTATCATGAATGCTGTAACTAATAAAGATTTCCTTTCTTCTTTAAATCCCAAAATTTTTGAATATCTCTCGAAGTTTATTAGAAATTTTTCTAATTTGCCTTCTGACGAATCGGATGTCACCGGCCCGCTAATAGTTGGTGTTACGTGATCGTGTGGCGCCATGTTAAGAACATTGAGACAATTTTCATTTGAATTTTTATTATTATCACATTTATAGTCAACACAACTCTCGGAAGATGGTTCACCGTTTGACATCTTTGTAATTGGTTTTTTATTTTTACTTTCAATCATGATTATTTGAACAGTTGTTCTAAATCTTTTTTAAAATATTTAATTTCTAAAAATATTAATTAAAAATAATAATTTTAAACATTTCTTAATTAAAACTAAAAATAATAAAAATTTTATTAAATTGGTAAAAATGAAATTAATTTAAATCTAATTTAATGCTTTTCTTTTTGTTTTTTATAAAAATATTAAATTTAATATTAATTGTTAATTTTAGAAATATAAACTTATCATGTTATTATTTTAATTATGTTTGAATAGTCAATCACTGTAAATATAAAAAATACCAATTCCCATCTGGGTGGTAGAATTACCGTTATAAGTTAAACATACTTAAATCAACATACATAATCCATACATTCACACATTCAGACAATTTAAAATATTCCTCACACCAGTGCTTGTTGGTTTATTCTTAGTTGATCCTAAATCGAAGATGATATTCGGCATAAAACAGTGAACATTATCTTTTCTGTAACCGGACTCGACTCCTTAAATAGGATACGTTTTCTAGGGTTTTCCGGGATAACCCGTCACGCTCATACAGCGACGAATAATTATATTGGAAGAAACAAATGCACTGCATCAATCAGTATTTATTTTCCAGACAACTAAGAATTAAATATTTTGTTCTTAATAAGGTAAATTGATTTTAGTGATGAAATTTGGTAGAAAGTTTTAAACGTGTTACAAATAATAAGTTAATTTGACGAAGACGTGGATTGTAAGACAAATTGAAGCATTTCACTGATAAATTGAGGTTTAAATTATTCAATTAATTTAGAGATTTTGTTGAATTTTAAATTGTGTAATCGCTAATCAGAAGTTGATAAAAATTTATGTAAACGAAAAAAAAATTTACAAATTTATTTGATTAATTTAGCAAATTATTTTATTTGTAAAGCTGTAAATTTAGTTTCCCTTCACTTATCTCGATACACGTTTTTCCAATTACTTGATGGTCAGCGAAGTCTCCATCACTGCCGTTCATTCTTGGCCAAACGCTCCCAAAGCGGTCCTAAAGTGTTCGTGTCTTTATAATTTTATGACGTTACGTTAAAATAGTTTTATATATTTCATTGTTCAACTGTAAAATAATGTTTGATATATAAAAATATAAATAAAATTTTAACATCACTTTGGGAATTTATCAAAGATTTTATGATTATTATAAATAGTAATATACTTAAAAAATATTGCTTTTAGAATACCATTTGGAATGCACATCGTGACAATATTTAATTTGAAGCTGTCTCCTCCTAGCTCAAACAATACCATCGAAATATTGGTATTAAATGGCTCAAGTAACAAATGCAAATCAGCCATAAATGAAGCAATAACCACCAAAAGGTATAAACATCACCAGAGGAAAATTCACGTACGAGTCGCTTTGGTTACTTGAGATTCTGAACCACAACAATCAAAGGTAACAAAAAGACATTTTGTAATCTACTGCCGCATTTATTAGGGTTAATTCGATTCAATCGTCTTAAATTATTTTACATTCGTCTTTGAATTTTTGGCAACAAATGATTTACTTACAGTTTATCAATAGACATTTTTGGACTAATATCGTTGATGGATTCTGGTTAGCTCTTCAATTTTTGGTGATATATTTTGGGTTTTCATTGGCTCTTGTTTACCCTTCAATATTTAGGAATGATCTCGTTGGATTCTTTTTCTGTCTCTTGCTAAAGTAGTTCTATTTGTTTTATTTTAATTGTTTTATAAGGATTTCTTTCTTATGGCAACGTCCATTCAACGTATGAGCTTTTCGTAAGACAGGTGGGCATGATTTATCACTGTTATTTACTGCATTTCATTGGCACACGTCATTTTGCATTTGCGCTTTGCTAACCGCAATCCGGAACACAACAAATTTTGTTTATTAGAAATTTTCAACAATTATTTCTAAATTTTGTGTTGTAGCAAAACAGCAAAAGAATACGAGGACTAATGTTTACTTTTTAAACTGGTATTTGCGTATTAAAACAATTACAATTTATTGTCCTGGCTCCAAGTAAAGGTTTCGTGCAGTTCTGAAACAGTGTAAAATTCGATTGAGCTCGGACTAATCTTTGTTCATAACAATAAAGTCATCGAATTTTGAATTTATTGATTTTATTATTCCTAACAGAAGGGATTTGTTTCCCCTATTGAAATATGAAGGGTCACTAGATCTTATCGTGCGGCAACTACCAGTATTTATTGCAATGGTGGCATTAAATTAATTGTACAATTGAGATGATTTAATGTCAGCAGTGACAATTGCAATATTAGATACTCGACAACATCAAATGACTGACTATTAAAATAACTGGCCATTGGACAACCATAAATTGGTTTGTGATGATTGCAATATTTCCAAATACACAGTCAAAAAGATTATTCAGAAGTAATTTATACAGTACGAAGCGATGATAATAAACAAACTTAATGAATAAATTAATTGTAATATAACGATTTAATTCATTTGTTTAAATCGTTGCATTCCGGAAAACAGAGTTTATTTAAAAATAAATATTTGTGAAGCTTTGTTACATCTTTTTGATTTAGATTTAACACAACAACAATGGTGACCGAAAATTATTTAGACACTCATAAATGACATTCGTGAATAAAATATTTAATTGAACTTGAAAATAAAAGGACGGACACTTTGAATGCGTCAATGTTTTGTGTCAGGGACTTTCAGAAATTCAAATGTGATTTTCCAAAGAGTGATCTTGTGATCAGCCTTAGTATTCTAACATGAAAATATAACACACAGAGACGTATATAATTATGAGACATAAAAGTTTCAAAAGCTAAGATTTTATAAAACTACGAAACTAATATATCGTCTAATAAAACTACGAAATTTGGAAAGTTCCCGGTGCAGCCGCTATACCAAACGGCATACGAGTAAAACAATACTGTCCTTGCTTTGTTGAAAAGGCCATTTTCTTTTGAGATTCTTCGTCCAGCTCAACCTGATAATATGCATTTGCAAGGTCAATCGAGCTAAAATACTTGGACATCCTAAAGCATCCAATATCTCATCATTATTTGGCATCGGAAAAGCTTGTCTCGCCGTTATTGCATTTAAACGCCTAAAATCCAAGCAGATACGGATATCCTTCTTCTCTTTTTTCCACACACAAATTAATGGTGCGTTTCAAGGTGAATTACACTTCCGAATGATATTATTATCATACAAATTATTTATAGTCCCCATTACTTTTTCTTCGAGATGCATTGGTTGACGAAAAGGTTTTAAATTAATTGGCTACCAATTCGTGTTAATATAATGTTTTGCTAAATTGGTACATCCGATATCCCATTAGTCAGCCATGAATACTGAATTTGTCTGCCTGATTCTGAATGACCTCTAACAGTTTTGAATCTACTTTACCTATGCAATCTAACGCTCTTTTCAATCTCTCTCCTGGCCTTATCACCCTGCTGAATTTCGCCTCGATGTTACACACACTTCCACGTGCTTCCCTTGATACATTATTGTCTTGAAACTCGTTCCTTTGTATGGAATAACCGAAAAGTTTCATGAATACTATGTGTAATAACCCCACAGATTTCTAACACTCATTACAAAGGACAATCTTATTTTTTTATCTTTTGCAAAGGTATTTGTGTTTTTTGGTATGAGTTCAACAACCTTTTATCTTTATGTAATCTACATTTTCCTCTTCGTTTGTGATTAAAAAAAACATTAAATCTTATCTAATGTAATACTTTGTAATATTCAAATGCCTTTATGCTATGCTCGATTATATATCAATGAAATTTATTTTATTTTATTTTTTGTATTTTTATTATTTTATTTTATTTATTTATTTGAGTTTATTTTTAACTGGAAGAAGAAGGAAGACAAGAAATTACAAGAAAGAGAGAAGGAATAATGCTATGGAAATTATATAATAGGATCAAAAATTAAATTAACGATTACAAAATAATAAATCAATAACTTTATAATCTTGTCGACGTTAGTTGGACTTTATTAATAATTATTCGTTGTGGAAAGTTTTAAACTGGAAAGTTTTTGTGCCAATAAATTTTTATGCCAATCGGCTAGTGAGATTCATTTATTTATTTAGTTTCTTGTTAGTGGTTGATTTGTTACGTGTAAATCTTTTCAATTATTTTTGTTCACGAGTACTTGGCATTTCATTCAAATATCTGTTTTTATATATTGGTGTCAGAAAAACAGAACCCACATAACTACATACATCCAAATACATATTCACAATCACAAATTCTACAAAACAGCAATAAAATGTTGAGCAAAAAGAGAATCACCAGAAAACACACAACAAACAGCAAACCAAACAAAACTTAAAATAATAACAACAAATACACGACCCCTATAAAATACAACGATAAATACAACGACACTGAAGATACAAATAACAACTACACATACCAAAACATTAACCCACAAAATACAAATAAAATTCTACAGATACCAGATTATTTCACAGATGAAAATGACACACCCGAAACGTGGTTTAACACAGTAATCAACATTGCACACCTAAACAGAATATACGACGAACATGACATCAGCTGCGCAATCATTACAAAATTACCCTCAAAAACAATCAAAAAGATCGCTAATGAAATAGAAAAATTATCAACAACAAAAAAACCATTAGAATTACTCAAAGCGTCGCTGTGCGAAAAACCAACACACACCAACAGGAACATTCTAAACAATTGCATTGAAGACATATCCCTTGGAGACAGAACACCATCTGAACTTTATAAATCCCTAAAAAACAAACTTAACAAAATAGAAAAAAACTCAGA
>MQRK01245340.1:0-12571 GCA_001938485.1 Girardia tigrina
AATCTTGTAATAAGACTTTGGCTGTTAGTATTCTTAATAATAATAATATTAATAATAGTAATAATTATACTAATTCGAGCTGAAATTATGATTGTTAATTGAGCATGAATTAGGAAAGTGGTTGGACGGTCTTATCAAATTCCAAACTTCAATAATCATCTATGAATTATTATACAAATCAGAGGAGAATAAATTTTGATAAGAATGTATCTAAAAAATTAATTTACATTGAAATAAGAATAAGATTAGATTTAGACATTGTTTATAAAAAAAATAGAAAACAATAAATAATGCAAATTATTAAGAGAAAAGTATTTCGTGCGGAATTGCAAAATAAGAATACCGTATTCTTTGTATTGTACGACTACGACTACGACTCAAACTCCATTGTAGGTTCATTTATAATATTTGTTATTATTTTTGAAAATGCAGCCCTAAAAATTTCAATTACGCAATGTGCTGTTTATTTCAAATATTGATTCAAAGATGCGGCGGTTTTTCAAGGTTTGTGTTTAATCGAAGGCGCATTTACTTCAGAAATTATAAAAATCAAATTAAAAAATTTTATTAAAAAATATCCTTGGTTATTATTTTCTATTGAACAGAATTCCAAGGAAACTATCATTCGACATTGATTTCAAACAGAAAGCAATCGATTTGGCAAAAATGAAGGGAAATCATCCAACAGCAGCACAACTTGACGTTGAATAAAAACGGATTCGGCAAAAAAAATAATAAGAAGCCACTGGAAAGTTTTCAGATCTGTATGCATCAATTGGAGCAGGAAAAGCCTGAACATTAAAAAATGTTCCCGGTGGGGAACCTAAATAAATTAATGAATAAATAGAAACTAAAGTTCGAATGTTCAATATTGACTGGGAGGATACTATCCAGACATTGAATAGCCTACAAAATGAATCTGCTGGTGAAAAATATATTTTACAAAAAAGGTTAAAGTTAAGAAACTCGTTTAAAAAATAAATTCAGAATACTGAACCAGGACAAGTTAAATTTGGCAACGTTTCGTATAAATTATTTAATGAATTGAAGTTTTCGATCAGTTCCCCCGAAATATAAAAACAGTTTCATCGTCGAAAAAGATAAGAAAAATTGTAGCAAACAAATACACATATTTCCTAAATAAATACATACGCAAATATTTGAAAAGAAATAAATAGTAAGTATTGGGTTCTTGATCAACAGACGTCATTAACACAAAACTTTATTTCTACCACAATTTGAGTTTTTTAAACAAATATTTTCGAGGCACTTTTGCACTTTCTTTTTACACAGACCATTAGAAATAAGAATTGATAGAAATATTAGGTTGGGGAAAAAGAAATCCATTATTTTGGCGTGAAATTCAAAACTTTATTTAACATGTTTCAGATTGTCATCTTGGGGTCAAATATGCACCATTTATTGTATAATTAGTTGCTATTTTGAAGGTAGCTTCATAATGCCTTTATCGTAGAAGTCTTGGTCCTTATTGACGAAAAACAATAGTAATCGATTTTCACAATCTTCTATTGATCCAAATTTCTTATCACTCTGGAAATTTTGCAATGCGAGAAAAAGGTGATAATCGCTTGGTGCCAGGTTTGGACTATATGGTGGATACATTTAAACTTCCCAACCAAGCTCCCTGAGTTTGTGGCGAGTCACTACAGACGAATATGGTCTGGCGTTGTCGTGATGGAACACAACACTTCTTCTTTTGGCCAATTCTGGTCGTTTCTCATCAATCGCTATCTTCAAACGATCCAGTTGTTGACAGTTGTTGAATTTAGTGTTTGGCCATACGGAAGAAACTCATAATAAATGATTCCTTTCCAGTCCCACCAAATACACAGTAGAACCTTCCTGGCCGTTAGTCCTAGTTTGGCGACAGTTTGAGGTGCTTCACCGTGCTTTGACCACAATCGTTTTCGTACAGTATTGTCGTATGTGACCCATTTCTCATCCCCAGTAACCACCGGTTTAAGAAATGATTTCATTTCGTTTGGCCAAGACTTTGCAGATGGAAATTCGATCCATCGTGTTTTTGGTGTTAATTGGTGTGGAACCCAAACATCAAGTTTTTTTTGAATCCTGCTTTACCCAAATGGTTTAAAACCGTTTTGTGGTCGATCTTCAGCTCCTGTTCGATACTATGACTACTAATATGCCAGTCAACTTCGATCATTGCCGAGATTTTATCGACATTTTCAACGGTAGGCCTGCCTGTGCGAGGTCCATCTTTAACATCAAAAATGCCTCCACGGAATCGATGAAACCAAAATTGCGTGTAATTATCTGTTATAGTGTTGGCACCATAAACACCATTCACAATAACAGCCGCCCGGCTAGCATTTTCGCCTTTATCGAATAAAAAATGTAAAATGTACCGAATATTTTCTTCGTTTACTTTCATTTTTAACACCCTGTAACTCAGAACTGAATAAAAAAAAGCAAACAAATTTTTGTAAAATTACTGTGAAATGTTACCTTGACAAAGAGCATAAATTTGAAATTGTTCGATCGATAAATAATGGATTGAAATAATGGATTACTTTTTCCCCAACCTAATATAAATATGGCTATTGTATTTTTTACGAATTAAAATTATATACCTTTTTTTAATAAAAAATTATAAAGTGAATTTATTAAAATTTTGTCACAAAGATTTTGTTGCGTCTTTTATTAAATTTTAATTTTATTGTACATTTAAATTTACCTGTTTCTCAATTAAATTTAAATTAAACAGTTTAAAAACAAAGTAAAAATTATAATTTTATAAGAACTTAAAGGTTACATTATTTATTTGTTTCATAAAAATTATACTTTGTGACATATTTCCGTTTACATTTCCGTCGACCATAAGACTTGAATTGTAAGGAGGTTTGTAATTAGCGGCATTCGTCAATCTATTTTTCGACAAAAGAATACCTGAATTTAATACATAAAATATAAATTAAATAAATAAAACAAAGGAACTAGTCGTAGCACAAGCAGCTGTTATTTGAAGAAAGAAACTGAAGCTATTCATTTTCGATTAAATAATAATAAAAAGGAAATAATTATATTATTTATATTGTTTTCTAAAAAGAAAAAATTATTTTAATTGGATAAACTTATCCATTGGTAAATTTTCTATATTTTAGTTTTCGAAGATTTTGCTGACATCAACACGAGAGTTTTGAGAGTGACCACGAAGGATAAAGTTGGATTCTGTTGTGGATGTTGACATAGTCCCTTGAATTCCATTTATTATTTAAATTGTTTAATTTAACACTAGGATGCCAAAAAATTATAATGTAATAGGATGCCCAAAGGGGGTCATTTATGACCTATACAATTATTAATTAACTTAGAACAGGTTTCAACCGTTCATTTAAGATTTTAATATATCAACTCGATGCGCTGACCTTGAAACTAGTAAATCAAAAAAATTAATTTTTTATATCAATTCTTTATGCAGACAGAACTCTACTTTGCCAACAAGGTTTTTAAAATTTAAAAATTAACATTTAAATATTTATGATTAAAAAAACAATAAAAATTAATATAAACTACTTATAATTTATAAATATGTATCTTGCAATTAATATTGTTCGGATCTCTGAATTTTCTGTTTTTTCCCATTTGGGGATCTGAAAAAGTTTTTTTCTATCAAATTTTTACATAATCATTTATTCTCATCGAAAATGAGATACCAATTTGTTGTATCTCCGCAGAGCTTCTTATTTTTTTAAATTGTATATTTTGAGAAATGTGATCAAAAGATTTCAAAAATTTATCAAACAGGCATTTTATATCTTTATTTGTTTTCACTTTAATATATTCACAATAACTGCTAATCATGGACCAATAAACAACATCCGTAGTATAAGTCGGTTCTGAGCAATTATTTTTCCTGAGCTGATACAATTGTTTATCATTCAATATATGACTTTGAGAATGTGGTCCTGGATTAGATCGGCTGGAAGAGAAGTATTCCCCGATATTGAGCTTCCTTTCATTGGCCAGTCTCATCGGTGTTTCGTTGTATTCATTCGGTTTGTTCACATCTTTCATATATAAAATGATTTTCGTTCCTCGGTCGATCGGCTCGCTGTTGTCGGATTTGACGGTGAACGAACCGCCCGCGGACGACTCCCACAGATACTGCTCGTCGTCATTGCCCTTGGAAATCACTTAGACTTTGTCGGCGACCAGACACGATGAATAGAAAACGACACCGAATTGACCGATCATCGAGATATCAGCACCGGCTTGCAGCGCCTCCATAAATGCTTTGGCTCCCGATCTAGCGATCGTTCCAAGATTGTTGATGAGCTCGGCTTTCGTCATGCCGATTCCTGTGTCGATGAGAATGCGAGTACCAGCGTCTTTGTCCGGGATGATTTTGATCATTAATTCTTTAGCGGTGTTGAGCACGGATGGATCCGTCAAGTTTTTGTAGCGGATTTTGTCAAGCGCATCGCTGGAATTGGTGATCAATTCCCGAAGGAAAATTTCTTTGTTCGAGTAGAATGTGTTGATGATTAGACTCATCAACTGGGCGATTTCGGCCTGAAAGGCGAATGTTTCGGTTTCACAGTCGGTCATGATTAGAAATTGAAGGTTTTTGAAAATGATATTTCTATCTGTGGATTTCTTTAGCACCGATTTGCACATTTCGATTTGATTCAACTCTATGAGTTTAAGAGCAAGACTCAATGCGAATTTCACATCCTTTTCTACACTCGAACTCGTTTTAATTATCAATCTCAAATTATCCCAATCGTTTGCCGTGATCATCGTATAAATTAGCTTTTTAATCGCCACGTTTTCAAATAAATGAACTTCAAATTTTTTTTTATTTTGAAAAATTGTGATTAATTCTCATTCAATTTAACAAAGCACACACACAAAAAAACACATCACATCCAATGAGCTGTTCCATTCGCAATAAGTCCAAAATTGTTCGGATCTCTGAATTTTCTGTTTTTTCCCATTTGGGGGGATCTGAAAAAGTTTTTTTCTATCAAATTTTTACATAATCATTTATTCTCATTGAAAATGAGTTGTAAAAATAGGTTCAAATAATCAAAGGAATTAATCTTTATGATTCTGATTATCTAGTAATTGACAGAATTGAACCTATTTTTACTACAAAATAAACAGTAAAATCAAAAAAAAGTTAATAATGTCACAACAATAACTCTTTAAAAAAACCAATAAAGAATAACTCTTTAAAAGACAAATAAAGAATAACCTTTATTCAGTAACATAACGAGCGCAAATACATGTTTTTTTTAATCACACGGTAAATAATTATTTAATTTTTAATCCATTTCTTTTATTGATTTATTTTAGGATAAAATATTAATAGTTTTAGATAAATTATTTCCTCATGTCTCAGTTAGGATCACTAAATAATAATAATAAACCGAATTTCGCAATAGAAATTTCTAGTTTGAATAAATTGTCGCTCACTGAGTTCTGCAAAACGTTACATGAACTCCTAAACAAACTTCACTCGTTCATCATTGTTGATCTTGTTAAGAACTGATATGTTGACGGATTGTCACTCCCGTGCACAATGATTCTGGACAAATTTTACAAACTCTTTCAACCAAGCAATGACAGTTTGGTTTACACGATCCATTCTGAAATGTCCGCTCGGGTCGATTACATTATAAGAGAGAGGAAATTGTTTACAAGAGGAGTGCTTTATTATCTCTAATTTTAATTATTCATTCAAATTACTTTTATAATTCGATAATTCATCCAGCATAAATAATAAAATGGTATCATCAGATAGGAAATTATCATCTCATTGTAGAATGTTTCTGTTGTATGTCTCACTGGTTTTAGAATAATAATGTCTTTGCCACGAGACAACATGCTCACGTAGTTCACATCTTCATTAATCAATTATCGCAGGATATGTTTATAGATAATAAGCGTGCCGCTCCAAGAGTTAGGAATTAAGCGGGGTATCGAAAACACACGCCAAAAATATTTTCGTTTTGAGGATACCGGTTGTTTCGTCCAAGTGGGCCTCCCATCTCTTTCGAATGGTATTGAGCCTCTAGGCTCTTTAGAGGGTCCACCCAAACTAAAGAATCACTAGTAGCCCCCCGATAGGCCTCCTAGGCGGTCGGATAGTTTCGGTCTCCGAGATCTTTTCGGCTTCCCTGTGATTCATCCAAGTACGAAGGTCCGTCACCGAAAACGTTTTTTCTTTCGTAATTTTTTTCTTTTGTCGAGTTTATTAAAATTCAACCTTACGATATACATGCAGTAATGTAGTAAGGAACAATTAAAAAAATATATACGTACAACTAAATGCAACGTCACAAAATACAAAGAATTACATAGAAATAAATACAGACTCCAAAACAAAAATCTAAATCATCGACAATACAGAGAGGGAACTGGCGCGAGAAATTCACACTACAATTCTCATCGAAAATGAGTAAGTGTGCAAAGTTTGAAGAAAATCGATTGAGTAAAAAGCCTTCGAAATCAGGTTTCTAAATTCCATGAAAACTGTTCACATAGAACCCTTTCCCACTTAGGAGAACTCACATATTTGATAGAACATTTATTGTATTCACAACTTTGATCATTTCTATAAAAATCAATAGTAATGCTCCCACTTAAATTCATCACTGTTTAATACTTCTCATCCCAATCTAAACTAACTTGAATAAAAGTATTTTATTTATAATATTTAATTTAAATTTCATTGGCTAAAATAAAATTATTTTTTATAATTATTTTTAAACATTAATTTGATTTTAATTATTTAAAATTGTACAAAAATAAAATCAATAAAATTATTTAAAAGTTACAACAATAAAAATTACAAATTTGAATATTAAATCTAAATTTGAATAAATTAGTTTCTCATTATAAGAATTAAAATATTAATCATCCATCTGATTAAGAAAGGCACAATAACAAAACAGCACGCAATATTTAAACATGCAAACACTACACAAAAACATCAACACACAAAATATTCCTCACAGTAATGAAAGCATACAAAAAGCACATTTCATTCAGCATATACTGATTGACAATCATCACAAAGTATCTTAGTAGTTTTAGCACTGTGTGATCCAATAATAAAGTTCTTCCTTAAGAGAGAGAATGAAATATCGACGAGACATACTCTCCTTCGTAATTTCAGCGTACAATATTCGGCTCTTGATGAGAAAAATGTCCACACATTGCTAAAAATATACAGTTGCCAAAGGAAAGCTGCACAGCGTTTTGAATATATTCGACACATTGAGTTTACAAAGGGTTCCAAAGATCACTTGCAAGAGCAAATTTATCCTCTACGAGACGCTGACTACAAGTACGCTTTTCATCAAATCTTAGAAAACGGGAAAATTTGAAAGCCTTTTTGAGACATTGTTTTAGAAAATAAGGGTGGTACCCATTTTTGGTTCCACAAAAAACTAATATGATGTTTAGGAGAAACAAAAGCACCTTTATCATATTACAACCGTATAAAATTGTCTAATTTTCTCATACTGACGCATCACTCACCTGTGCCAAGCTATAAAAATAAAGGTTTTCAAATAAGGAAAACTGTTTGACCAAATAATGCTTTCAAATACAGAGTTGTACACGACAATATATTTCCCAACAAACTGACCATGAAAATAAATTTGAAAATCTGTCTATCCATACAATCACGCTTTTCATCATTTTATTCATACAAAAAATATAATTAAAGCATATATATATCATATAAACTATCAAATTTACAATCACACGTTTGAGGGAAGTTTGAAATTTTTGATGTTTTAATGTTGTGAGTGTCTCTTCTAACTAGATGGCTGATAATTATTTTAATTTTTCTAACATTTTAACTTTATTCGTGTAATTTAAGCTTTTTATACATCTTAGGCTTGAGTAATTTGTGTTTTCATCCATGTTTTTTTTCCGTTTTATGTTTGTATTAATTACGTTCTTTTTAATTAGGACGCTATAAGTGTGTTTGAAAATATTATCTTCGACTAAAGGTGCTATAGATTCGGTACTTCGTAAATTAGATCTTTTATCCAGGGTCTCCTTTCATGGTGGAGAGAAAGAAAAACTACAGTCTCAGGAAACGGAGACTCATTTTAAGAGCATTTAACACAAATTTGCAAATTACAAGAAATTAGGATGCGGTGAGCATCGAAATTGTATAAGCACCACATAATTATTTTGAAGAACGGTTTGATGTGGAACAAGAAGAAGTGCGAAACATGTTAACTGTTTTCGAAACCGCAGAAAGAGAAACATTTATTAAGGGAGAAGCAAAATTAACATGACGTTTGTTTTCAGAAGAAATCTAACGCTTCTAAAATTACTGTGCTGAGTAATGACCAACAATTTTTTTACCATAATTTAAGTTGAAAACCTTCCTACAACGCTGCAGCGGCGTACTTTTGAAAGTAATGTCGTCTTCGTTAATACTGCCTTCTCACATTTGTCGAAATGTTGTGTAGTATACCTCGTGTTGGACTTAGAAAAAAATCTGAGAATATTTGATTGAAAACTCATAGGAACAGGAAAAAATATTATAAAAAAGAAAGAAAAAGAACTATTTTCATCCGAGACAAAAAGTTACCGTATTTCGGAAAATGACCATTCTAGATTACGTGTGCCCTCTCAGTGATGATTTGTTAGAAAAGGCTTTGTATAGACCAGTCCCCTTTTGGAAAAGAGAAACTAGGTTGTTTGTTGGCAGCAATCCTTCCATCTGACCAAATAAACATGAAGTAAATAACTTTGCTAAACACTACATTAATTCAATCAAAGAAGGTTAGCAATAGTCTCTCTTTTCACGTAATGTTATTTTATATTCTTTTGGCTAACTTCCTTAGAATATATTACTGATTTGACAGCTATGTCTCTGAGATTTTCCTCTCTTCCTATTATTTTAGTGGTTCTGTTTAAGATGTGAGGTCGCAATTTGTGATACCACATTCGGAAATGAGGAATATCTATATCAAATATCGGGTACATATTTTTAGAAATACTTTTCTAGAAAACCGCAGAAGAAAGCACCATATACCATTCCCTTAATTCTTTGCAAAGATTAAGGGAAGTTTAACTTTAAATAATTTGTTTTTCTTATCTGCGGCAACTAAATTAATTGCAGAAAGTAAAGGTGATACTAGTGCTGTGACCATCTTTTCTGATGATAGATTACTCATTCAATTACCGATATTTGCGTGCTTTGGTGTACATCATACTGCCAAACAATGGATCTTGTTGTAATTAGTCGGTATAATGCATGACTCTTTTTTTCCGTGTACTGTCCTGCAAAGATTGAATCCAAGTCATCGTTGAAATTAAATAACTTAGTAGTTACATAATCTGGTAGAACCAGAGATTTGCTAGAGATACTGACTTTTAAAAATTATTAAACATTTTACAATAAGAAATAAGGAAGTTATTTTGGTGAAAAAAATAATTCGGGTTAACTTAGTGTAAAAAAAGTAATTCTTTTGAAAGAATTAAAATTTAAAGTTCATTTAAGTATTTTGTAACAAATGTAGTAAATTTGATAAATTTAATTAGTAAAAGTTTCAACAATTTATACAAAATTAGAAATTTAATTTTAACGAAACTTTAATAAATGTATTTTGGGGAATCGATTAAACGAGAAAAAATTGGGTGTAACTTTTATTACTGCATTTTAGTGGGAAATTATGAATTATAAAGCTGAATCAAACATCATCGAAGTTTTTTTGTCAATGCAACTTACAATTTGAATTTTGGATAAATCATTTAACAGTTTCTAGTTTCATAATTGAGCATATCATATAGGCTTTTTTCTGTATTCTTCCAAAGATTATACTTAATTTCCCTATTTTTGGTATTTGAAAAGAAAGAGTTTTAAAGAGTTATTACTTGAAATAAGAGGGATTTTCAATTTGTTTTAACTTTAATACAGTCGAGTCCGGTTAGTGTGACGTTATCATGATTTGATGTGGATGTCATATTAACCGGACCATACTGAAAACTTTATAATATACAATTTACAGCGCATGTTTGACACATCCCCTCCTCGAGCTACATCAATTGCTTCTTTGCCCAAGGTCTCCATAACGCAGAGAATGTATCTCATCACTGCTGTGCAGTAATGATACTTGACGACATGAAAAATGTCCTGATCAAGCGACTGAATAAGAGATGTGGTGTTTTGAGGGAGAAACAACAGTTTTATATTTGTGATGTATGTGAATTTATGACATGATGCATTGCCAACAATAAAATTAAAATGAAATAATTAAAATTAGCATGTTTTTTAATATAATTTTAACAAATTTTAGTTTTCAATTTAGTTTTAGTGTGTCACATTATCCGGACCACGAATACATATTATGGACAAAAATTGTCACATTAACCGGACTGTCACACTAACCGAACTCGACTGTAATATATAATTTTTATTTATTATATAAGTGAAGGTGAAACCTTTTATATCGTTACAAAACTTTACAAAATTTGTACGGATAGTAATTATATTTCTATCAAAACGTAACTGTTTTCTCTATTGTTTCTATTTTTACCTCAACCTTTTTATATCCCTCAATCACGCGATTCTTTTCATAAAATTTATTCCAAATTCAAGTTTCCTCCCAAAAAAGTCACGATATTTTAATGGTTCAACTAGTTGAAATATTTCCATTTGACGTAGAAACAATAAAATTAACTTTCTAAAACGATAAAACAAACGAATAATAAATTTATTTATAATTTATAAATGAAGAAATACAATTATATTAATTAATAGTTTTATTTATTTGAATTTTTATTAATTAATTTTTTACAATAAAATTAAACCAATATGCTTTTTGTTTTCATTTCATTTTTAATGTTTTGGTAATAAAATTTTAATTTCTATAAAATAAATTTACTTTAATTTCTCTTCTACAAATTTTTTATCTCTCAAATTTGAACAAGGACGAGAAATAATAATTTTATTAACTAAAAACAAAATATAATATTGTTTATTTCATAATATTTATTTCAACATGTTTTACAATTCTCCTTTTTTCAATTAAAATTCGATTGTTTCTGTGAAAAGTATTTGTGACGTCAATATCAGAATTCATATTAACCCAAATCATATCTTTATTATAAAACAACTTTCAAACAAATTGTCCAACTAATTAATAATTAATCCGCTGATCTCTATTTTCAAATAAATTTTCATCCATTTATAATTTCAATCAAATCAAAAATAACATTTAACTTTTTTTAAATTTTTAAATAAAAAATATTTATCAAAATGACGGTTTTATCTGTTATCTGTTTTGATCAACTCATTTTTCTATTAAAATAATATTTTAATTCAAAATAAATTTATAAAGAATGTTTTTAAATTCAAATCTAAAATAGTTAACTTAATTCTAATTAAGTTTTAAAATTTTCAATTTGATTTTAATTCGAAGTAATCTTTTTTAAAACTATTTAAATTATGATCAGCGAACCAAAATTAATTACGTCCTCATAGTTTCTATATTTTAAGAATAACAAGAATAATAAGAACCTCAATTAAGAATATTTATTTGCAAAATATTTAGTAATCTTACTCCTAAATTATTTACAGAATTTCTGCTACAAAAAGTTATTTTAAAATTCAATTTAAATATTTTATTTTAAAAAGTGTTTTAAAATTGTATTAAGTTTTGAAATTAATTAAATTTTAATCAGCAGAATGAAAAGTAACTAAATCATGATAATAAGTTTCCTAGCGAGGTGTTGAAGGCTATCCATTCATTTAAAAAGTTAAATCAAATGATTTTTAAAAGGATTAGAAAAGGTAGGAATAATTCGAAAATGTAAAAGTGAATGGAGCTCACCATTAGTCATTACTTTAAAGAAAAATGGAAGTATTCGAATTTGTTTAGAATTCAGAAAATTGAATGTATCTAAAAAAGTTTCGTCTATAATGCCAGACAGCCAAATGTTAATGGATGCCCTTAGTGGCTCCAGAATGTTTTTTAATCGTAATTATTAAATTAATTTAAAATTTGAAAATACATTTTTACGAATACTAATAAAATTTTTTAATCGGATTTAAATTATTATTAAAAATACGGTTGTATCTGTTATCTGTTTTGATCATCTCATTTTTCTATTAAAATAATATTTTAATTCAAAATAAATTTATAAAGAATGTTTTTAAATTGAAATCTAAAATAGTTAATTAATTCTAATTAAGTTTTAAAATTTTCATTTTGATTTTAATTCAAAGTAATCTTTTATAAAAATATTTAAATTGTGATCAGCGAACCAAAATTAATTACCTCATAGTTTCTATTAAGAACATTTAAACAAGTCTCGTTTGAATGTTTATTACAATCACATTTAGAGTCATTATGACTCTCAGAAAGTATTTCATCGTTTGTGATCCTTCTAATTGGTTTTCTTATTTCTGTTTTTAATTATTTTTCTGTTTTTTTTTATTCGAACAATTTTTCTAAATTATTTTTTAAAATATTTAGCCTCTAAAAATATTAATTAAAAAAATAATAATTTTTACCATTTTCAATAAATCTTAAAATAATAAAAATGTCATCAA
>MQRK01245341.1:0-10033 GCA_001938485.1 Girardia tigrina
GAAGTCTTGGTATTTAAATAAGTTTAAGTAAAAAAATACTTACTGTACTATCGAGACCTAAAGATATAAGCATTATAAAAAATAAAATGGACCAAATCACAGATCCTGATAGAGATGCGATTGCCTCTGGATATGCTATAAATACAAGTCCAGCTTCTAGAATAAGAAGAATATTCAATATTAATATTCTTTTATGTCTATTTAAAATTTATTTACGTTGGTCAGCAACATCATCCATAGTTTTGCCTAATCTGAAACACATGTGGCCAAGAACGCTGAACACTACAAATCCGGCAATAAAACTTGTTATACAGTTGATGGCACTTGTAATTAAGGCGTCCCTTGTAAGGAAAGTTATTTTTGAAAATTAATAAATTTGTAAAAACAACTTACTGATAGCAGTTATTCCTAAATTTATTATAACTTGAAAGAGCTAGAAGTACACCGAAGCCTGGTCCAAGGGAAAAAAATATTTGTGCTGCAGCATCTATCCATACCTTTAATTAAAGTAAAATGTATTATTATTTATTATTTTTATATTATTTATATATTTTTTATTAATATATTAAAAATGCTAAAAAAAGACTTCATTTTTTATTGTAGTTTATTTTGAATTCTTTGGTAACAATGAAAACATTCGGAACGTCCTTATTCAAAACTTTATTTATCTACTTAATTTTGATGTATTACCCTATTCCATTTTCCAAGAACATCAACACTCCTTTCGCAGCTTATGTATTAAAATTATTAATAGACGAGTTTTATATATTGTTATATACAGTTATATCCAAAAAAAATTTTTAATTTAAAAAAAAAGTTGTAAGATAGATTATTTATTATTTAAAATTTATCTTTTTTTAAGAGAACCACCATTGCCAGCTAAACCAAGCTAAACCTAGTCTACCTCTAAAAGACATTTAAGCATTTTAAAGCACTCTTATTTTATGGGCTTTTACTATAAATTTAAGAATGCATTTTAATAAAAATTCCTCCCCAGTGTTTCATTTTTTTAATTACTTAAATTTCAATTTATCAGCGAAATGAAAATTAACTAATTCCTCATACTGTGTGAGTCAATTATGTATGAGTCATTCATAATAAAATTTTGATTCTTTACAAAAAAGCCTCTGCTAAAACTTTAATTCTGTCATATCGACAATTAAATCGTTTTACAAAATCAAAAAATAAATACCGTTGGTTCCCAAAGTTTACGCATATTAGGTCTGAGATAATATTTAATTCCTATACCAGATCCTTCCAGACAAGCGCCTCTCACCAGCAAAATTAACAGAACTACGTAAGGAGTAGTTGCTGTGACCCAAACTGCCTAGCGAATAATAATAAATAATAATTATTACATATTTATAAATATTTATATAGAAACCATTTAGAATTATTTTTGTCAGTTTTATAATAACTAAAAATCAAAAAATAGTTAAACTAGTAATTGTGACATATGTCCCTCTATACCCCTAAAGTCGTCGGGCATTCATTGCTGCTATATACATATACTTTGTATTTCATTAGTTTCACCTTAGGAAAAAGTTTAAAATATTATTCCCAATTCTGGAAAAGATAAGACATTTCCTCAGGACCTTTTTCAACTACCATAAAATCATCAACAATCATCACAAATCAAATGATATTACCATTTCTACGTATTGAGTATCAATACAACGAGTACCAGTGTTCTAACAGTAAAAATTTACAGTTTTTGTCCTTAAAACTTAATTTAAAATGAAAAGTTTGTGCATTTAATGATTTGTTATGAAGTGTTATTTGTGAGGCAAATGCAAAGAACGTTAACATAAAAATGTCATTTCAGAACAACTAGTCTGACTTATCGGAAATTTGCATTTTATTGTTCGATGTCTGTGAATTAGTACTTATAATAAACCTCCCACGACTGTGATGGATAACTGTGTATTACAAATAATACTGAGCATTGGTGCACAAGGTCATAGACTCTGTATCGTGTAGAAACCATATGACTAATATAATAAAGTTCTTCTCGGCGTTGTTTTCATATCTAATTTGGAAAGTACGCTAGTGTCTCTATCATCTAATAAAAGACCAAAAATTTCCACGAATTAAAATCTTTGAAGATACGCATAGCCACAACTAAGCTAGTAGGAATTTCAAAATGATTCAATGATAGTACCTTAACTGTTGAAAGCGAAACCGAAATTATGAAAAAAAATCAAAAAAACGGTTGGATTTATGAAAGTTTTTTAAAATAGTCCAAATGATAAAATATTCTCCAAATAAATTATTAAATCGGTGTATACTCAAAATGATTTCAGGTATACAAAACTAATACTCTTTCTTCAAATGGAACCAAAGCAAATGGCGTAATTTATTCGACCCAAAGAATTATAACTTTCTAGACGCTGGTAAAAATTAAAGGAAGTAATGACATTTATGATAGAGTTCTTTTTCAAATTTACGTTCAGGGGATCTTTGAAAATTAAGCGACTGAAGACACGCACACAAGATTTAATTCATTTCTTCGATAGTCGGGATATAATACTTCTTATATCGGTGTTATCTAGCCATTTATGTTTTTGGTGTTACCATCTTATCTTTCAATCCATGTAGGGCAATACTTGTGTCAAAGACCATATGATTGTGTGAATTTAATGTATTCTTCTGTGAATTGTATTTCTTTTGTTTTCTATAATGAGTTTGTATTCCGGTTTATTTTGATGAAGAAATATAAATCGAATCTGTAAAGAAATTCTACGTCAGTGAAAGATCGCAAGAAAAGACAACGAATCAGACTAAGAAAGATAGAAACAACCAAGATTTTCTCTAAGAGTACTTTTTATTTTTTATCTCCCCAGCAATATATCTGTAGATAATAAACAGAGCCATAGTAAGGAAAAATTGCGCCCTGTGCGAAGTTCAAATCTGGCGCCCCCAGCGCGAAAAAGATTCACTACTACAAATTATGCCTTAAAAGAATTAAATTGAATTTGGACGTTCGTATTCACATGCTCTATGACGCAGCATTGGTGCTTAAGCCTTGCATTGCCTAGCTATAAGAAAACATCAATTTATTCGGATAAATTCATGGATGCTTTGCTATTAAACAAAAAAGACTACTATAATAATTATTATAAAGTGATTAGCCTACAGAGATCTGATCAGTTAAAATTGGTCATTTTGCGATTTTGGCGCCCCTTCAGATTTTGGCGCCCATGCGCCCGGTGCGGCCGCACCGCTCGCACCGCCCTCACTACGGCTCTGATAATAAATTATATAATTGATCACAAATTAAATTTTTAAAAAATCGATAAATTAAAAAGAAAAATATTACTTACCAACCTAGTAGGAAACTTCATGGACTGCGTATAACTGTGAGTCAACTTTATCGAAGCAAAAGAAAACCATTTCGTAAAAAAACGAAAAAAAAGATCCGAGTTTTATTGTCATGCAAAAAAAATATATTCATCTCTTCTGTCGAATTCACCTGACTAAATCTTACATAATTGTCGAAAATAAATTATTACCGAAGAAGCATCCCATTTAAAGTAACTATATTTAATCGTTATAAACGGTTGTTATTCTCCACAGACTTGCTTTCTTTTCATTGTGTTTTGATCTAACAAGAAAATTGCCTTTCTTATCCGTGTTACTATTTCGTTAATTAATATTATATTAGTGTTTGTTCTCTAAAATAGTTTTGATTTTTCTACACTTGGTCAAGAAACAGTTTAGTGTTTTTATTAACCCATAGATAAGATTTCTTTTTTACCTTTCTTTTTATTTTTCAATCGGTAGACAAGCAATTTTATACACGGGATATTTTAAATGCATATAAAAACATTTTATTTAAAAATATATAAGCAGTATAATCTTTAAATTTGGCAAAAATTGGGGACGCCAAAACAGAGCTGTTAATATCCCCATTTTTATTTTCTCCAATTTCATATTCCAATAATGTATCATTTTCATTATAAGTAATAACAAAAAAAATCATCTTTCTCCAAACTGCGGCTATTGACTACATTCCTTTTAATTCTTTTTAAAATATCTTCATGTAAGAAATATTTCAATTATAAAATTTCTATTTTAATTGATAAATACATTTTGGAAATACTTTAAAACTACTTTTGTTGGTCCGTTTTTTCCCAACAAAAAATCTCCGGTGGGTCCAAGTATTAACCTTCGAGCCCATATGAACGTGCCCCAAAATTCAAGCTCTTCCTCAAAAAATGTGAGACATGTATTGGGTGGAACATGAAGCCTACCTATTCTATAAAAATTAAGAACAGCTGAAAAACAGACATAATCACGGTCAAAAAATGGAACTCCCACATTCTTGTGATCTAGGAGACATGAAGCGAGTTTTGTATGAGGTAGCGATGATAAGACATCTTCAAAATTTGAAATATATGACCACCGACATTTTTTTGTCACAATGTCCAGATAATGAATATTTTCATCTCGATAGTTCCAATCCGGATAAGGGGGCCTCTATTTCGTCAGTTTACTCGACGCTTTATATATATTTTCTCGATATATATATATATATATATATATATATCTTTAATATTATCATTAAAAAATCAATATTTCTTAATCTTTATTAGTTATCAAATTTTAATAATAACTAAAACATTAAAACAAACTACATTAAAACAAACTACATTAAAACTTTATAATTTTTCCTTTCTTTTTTTTACATTTTTTCTTTTCTTAATATAAAAAAAGTAATTTTAAGTAATAATTTATAATAACCTTTAAATAAATGTAAATATATATAATTTATTAAAATTGGAATTAAAAATTCCAATTCCAAATTTTAGCTTCAATTTCCATCTTGAACACATTTTTTTTGAAAATTTTAAACTTAACGTTTCTATTTTGTATTATAAAATTTTAATTTTTATACTAATGTGTAAATAATAAAATTTTCATTTTAGATTTGAATTGAAAATATTTTCAACCATAAACTTTTCCAAATATTTTAATTTAAAACCTATTTTTGTTCTCTAAAGTTTTTTCTGTCGAATTTTAATGTTTGAAATCTTTTTAAATATTCGGAAAATACCTTTGATAGATTTTAAATATTAAAATTCGAAAATTTATGTGATCTCCCCAAAATCATTACAAACTTATTAAAATAATTTCGAAAAAATATTAAAATTTACTAATAAAAAATTTTCTTAATATCAAAGAAAATATTAATTTTTCTAATTTATCACTGATTTTTGATATTATTATAAAATTTATTTTACATTACATTTTGTTTTTCTTTCTTTGATAAAAATCTTTGAAAAATTTCTTTCTGAAATCAAAAATTCTCGAATCAAATTCCTTTTTCGTAAATCCAAAAATAGTGGATGAAAATAAATATTAAAATAAAACATTTCCAATCGTTCTCAATCAACAATAAGAATAAGTCAGAAGACTTAGAATAATCATATTTAATCCCAATTTATTACAAGAATAACTTTGACTGTATCATATTCTGTGTTTCGTGTAGATTAAATGGAGGCTGAGAATATTAGGAAATAATTCAAATCTTGTGACAGATAAATTATGAGGGATATTTCATCATTCACAGCAGATTCTGTTCGATTTTTCATTGTATTTCGTAATTTAATTCAAATTAAGATTTTTTACATTATTTTATCAAAATTATACTTGAAAAAGAATACTCGAACGAAACTTGTCCTTGTCACAATATCACACTTTATTTACCAATAATAAATTTTAATATAAATAATATTTTTTTAATTTTACAAATAACAATAATAATATTTTTTAAAGAATGTTAGATTGTTTTTAAAACTCAAAAAAACGTTCTTCATAATATGTTGTTACGATACTTACAGTATTATTATTTTTTTATTCATTTTATTTATTGTATTTTAATTCTTATAAATAGTTTTAATAGTATCATTAAATTTTAATCTGAGGTTTGATTGTCTATTTTATTTTTATTTGTGTTGATTTGGTATACAACTGGTCTTGTGTGTCTGTGCGATGTTATTGTCTATTTATATTTGTATACAAATAGTTATGTAAATTATTTATATTTATCTATTTAAATTTATGTTTATTATTAATATTTTTATGAATACAAAAATTACCGCAAGGCAATTAAATTTTACGAAAATTAACCAAATGCTAAAGAAGGTGATCCTCAATATTTATCCTACAATCATTTCCTCAAAGGAAGCTCTATTTAAATTAGTTTCTTTGGTTTCAATTTTACTGAAGCAGATTATATTTATTGGACTCTCGATTATCTTTTTGATGGACGACTTATCGCGTTCCGAAAGTTGATATATCAAGTGGAGCGGAAATTTTGTTATTTAATCGAACATTTTGCCAGTTTGGGAAAAATAGTGTAAAAGAAATTAAATAAATAATTAAGTTAAGTAAATAGGTTTATATAAATTAAATGAAGTTATTAAATGAATTAAACACTTAAATAAAGTTGTCAAAACAATAAATTAAATAAAGTAAATAAGGTAATGAAATTTTTAAAAAATAATTAAAGAATAGATAAGTTAAAAATAATTAAATATAAGTAAAAAATAATTAAAATAAATAATTATAATAGACGCGAGACATCATTTTCGGTTTTAAATACTGTATTGAATTTGAGATCATTAATAAGCAACAAATTAAATAATTAAATCGATAATTCAAACAGATTCATTATTTGTCTGTTTGAATTGACCAATCGAGTGATTGGCTTTGTGTGAATTTGGAGATGAAAATGGAATTGTCTGAGTGGAATGGAATGTCATGTGTAAGTGTAATTTGAAATGTGTTTTTTATTGAATAAAGTTGTAAAAGAAAAAAAACCATACACATGTAAGTGTATGTAAATAAAGAAAATGTTAATTGTGATTTTGTGTATGTTTGAATGTAATTAATATGTGTGAATTTGATTGGAGAATGGTGTTTGTGTGCAAAATGTTTTTATTTGTAGAAAAATTTGTTCACAATTAAAAAACAATGTTAAAAAAATAGAATCTGGTCTATTAAAAAAGGAACCTTTTGAATTTGTTTGAATATATATTTTTTTGAAATTAAATCTTAGTGGCTGAAAACGATTTATTTGTTTCGATTTTCAAAACTTTACTCTCTGAGACGAATAAACTTATTATTTCAAAATACTTTATATTTTTGAATTTTGTTTGAATTATTTGATTTTAAATTAGTAATTTACAAAGCTCTAGATTATTTAGTATATCTGCGAATCGATCCATTTAACGATATTAATAAACCGAGTGGAGAGTTGGTGATGATCCACGAGCTGAATACGTATCTGCATATTCTAGAAAAGTTTAATGTGGAGACACGGTTTCCCAAGATCCACTATAAAAACAATCAATCCCCTAATATTCAGTTGAATTGACTGTTTTTATATATATATATATTTTTTTACGAAATAATAATGAAATAATCTAACAGCAAAATAACACTTTTAATGTAACTGATATAACAAATTAACGACTTTGTCAAAAAAATATACCGTAATGGTAGGAATATAGTCCACCAGTAAGAAAAAATAATAATMTAATAGTTATTTGAGCTATRGATTTCYTGCTTGTTTGATTTTTGATTTCTTGGGTTGAAATAATAAATAATCTGTTAGGGATATTCAACCACTGATATCAGTCTCACAAGTAAAAATGTATAACTGCTGTTGGGTCACCAAAAATAACCAAAAATAATAAATAACCCGCTCTTGATATTCAATACTGATACTTGCTCAAAATAGCTAACGAAACCAACTTATTATCTAGTAATTTCTGAATTTTCATTGATTTTTTTTATTGATTTCAATATTTCAATTATCATAACCATAGTGAGTTATGATTATTAAATAATTTAATTTCTCTATTAAATGATTTCTGCCTTGTGACTTTCTTTTTTTTCTTTCCTTCTTTCCGACATTACAAAAAATGAATAAATAAAAAACAAAAAAAATAATACAAAAAATAATACAGGAAGTAAAAAAGTAACGAAAATAAAATACATAGCGCAATTATAAATACCACATGAGTTACAAGTCAGATGAAAGCACATTTAAAAAATAATAAAATACATCGCTAATCGGAAAGTTAAAAAAATACTAATTTTGCCAGTAGACTATTACACCCACCAAGTAACTTTCTTTGTGTGAGTTTAAGTTTGATTATTTTTACATATATTAACCCTTTCGCAGCTGCTGGGACACATATGTCCCAGTGAATGTTTAAAAAGGACTGAATTTAAAAGTTTCCATATAATATGGTATTTTTTTATAATAGTTTTTTTTTATAATTTTTTGCTGCGGGACATATTTGTCCCATGCGTCTTTTTTGGCGCAATAAATTTCAAACCGGAATAAACATTATATATTTAACAAAAATTATCTATAACTTAAATCGGAAAGCCGCTGCGAAAGGGTTAACTAGACAGTTAAAATATTATTATTTAATTATTGTTATTTATTTTCTTTATATTTTCTTTTAAATTAGTAGGCATAAAAGTGAATATGAAGATTAGTTATACATAGTCAAATTTGGTATCCTATTCATTTTAATCAGATGTTATTAATTTCGACAGATCAACCATCATCATCAAATTAAACTAACAATAAGATATTCGCACTTATACACCAAAGAAATTTTTATGTAATCATTATATAACTTCTAAATCATAAAAATACTTTCATTTAAGCTGAAGAAGATGGTATTTGTAGATTGATTTTTGGATCAAAGGAGTTGATCATCAACTCTTCACACATCATCCTCTTCCAGTAATTATTAAATAAAAATTTTTCATTTTCCGATTCCTGATTTTTATGATTTAGAAATCGCATAATGATTACATTAACTTTGCTTTGGTATATTAGTGCGAGTATATCATTGTTAATTCAGTCTGATGATGACGGCTGATCAGTCGAAATTAATAGCAATATCTTATGATGAACGCTTTTTCGAATAAAAATAAAATTCAAAAATTTTCAACTTTTATTCACGAATGACAATATAACACAGGAAGATTTGTATAAAAATATCTTTTTTTCATATAATTCTCATTCATTTTTAATTCATCTTCATTTTAATTCTTCTTCTCTCTCTTGTCATTAAGACATTATGAAAAGGACTTCCCTTGATTTCAGACCATAAATCATATACATTTAGTATTGAGTCAAAATTTGTTAATGATTTCTTTCTTAATTATTTTAATCTTAATGTGTCTCTTGTTAAGTGTGGAGATTGGTTGTGTATCATAGATTCTTTCATGATCCCCTTCTTGTATTTGTGTATAAAACATAAATAAAAAAGGTATTTCAATGTACTTTTCATTAATATATATAATTAAATAATTGAAATAAATCAATCACAAAATAATTTACTTTTCCACTGCTTTTAACTCCTTTCCACAATGAGAAGTAAACAATAATGAATATAACCAGTAGAGCTAAGACAACATTCGTTTCGATGTGTCCGACGTTGTTGAAATTGATGTTATCTGTAAAGTTCAGAACTCTGCGGCTAGAATAAAATATTTTAAAATAATTAAAACATTTTATTATTTTAAAAATCATTTTAAATATCAAATTTTACATGAAATCTCTACACAATTTTAACTATAGAAATAATTAAAACTAGAAATTTTAATCATTAAATATATGTTACATTGGAAGAACGTTATAATTATAAAGTAAAAGGTGAGATAAAAGGATTTTTACAATAATTTTGTTCATTTTTCATTATCTATTTAAACCTCGACAAATTTTTTGAAATAACATGTGTAAGAATCACGAGGAAAACAAAAGAATTTGTTTTGTCTTTCATAAAATGTTTAAAAGATAAAACTCAAATTAATTGATATAATATTATGTGTATCAAATTCAAATTAATGATATAAATAATAACCGACAACAAAAATTTCCAACTCTTTCCTAACACTCATCCTTATCAAATATAGTTTTCTTCATTTACTGCCTTAGGTTTTGTTGTATTGTCCTAATACTTATCCGTACAGATAAATAAGAAGTATACTTATAACACGA
>MQRK01245345.1:27006-38923 GCA_001938485.1 Girardia tigrina
ATAAATCCGAAATATAACTGAATACATTTTTCAATTTGTTTTGTGTTTTCCACTATTTCTACGAAATATTAAAGTGGTTTTAAAACTCTAGTTACTTTATGATAACCCTGTATAAAAGCAATAGAAAAGAACATAATTAGTGATGATGACGGTTAAACCGTAGAAATATATTATTATAAAATATATTTATGGATGAAGTTACTAAATATCTTTAATAAAAATAAATAGACAAATTACTATTTTTAAATATTGTTTTAATATTTTATAACCAATGTAAACTAAGTCTATTTAAATGGAAGTGCGTTTATTAAAAGCGAGGTAAAAAGAGGAATGCCTTTAATCGAAAGTGTGTGCTAATTCGATAAAATACGGGAAATTATTAAAAATTATAATTAAATTCGATCAAAACAATAAATTTACTGCAAAAAAATCGATAAAAATTATTTCCCAGTGAATCATGGCTTTGAGGATTACTGTTGCACTCTTATAGATTCTGGGATTTACGCAGTCAAAATCCCATGTCGGTAATCGATTTGACTGATCGGGTTTACTGCGCCGCAGTGCATTTTCCAATGGCGGCGGTCGCTACCGGAGACAAATTTGTTTATGTCTACAACCTGGAGAATGGTCCCGAGGAGTACCGAAAAATGGAGTCTCAATTGAAGTATCAGGTGTGGAATTATATAAATTGGGAAATTGATTTGTCATTTTTAATACTATGGTATTGATTTTTATTTCGATGAGAAGTTTCCGATTGATTATTTTATAATTGATAAAATTCTGTGCACAGAGGCGCTAGCAAATCGATTATCTGGGACTTGGTTAGATTCATCTTGTCACTGATCAATAGGGCGCCTCTGTTTTCCGCGATGTTAATAGGAGATTTTGAATCATACGCAAATATAAAGAGCGAATCATTCTAATTTCTCCAATCACCCTTCGTTAATTCGCCAGCACTCATCATTTCTTTTTGGGAAATGAATTTAATTATAATTCTTTTTGTGCTGTAACATAACTTTTTCACAAATTTTCCCGTTCACTTTAGTTTATTTGTTAATAGCTGGAAAAAGAACCGACATATGTGACGGGTGAGCTGACCTTTAGCATTGGAAAGTTCCTGTTTCAATTTTTAAATCGTAATTATTATAATTTATTATTTATTGTTTCGAATTCTGTGTTGATTTAACGGTCGGTCGATTTCGTCGGCTTCCCGGCGTCTTTCGGCGAAGGCGTGGTGCCGAAGAAACCGTCTCGATGCGCGCTTTCCAGGTTGACCTCGTCCTTACGTGGAGTCGCTCCGGTATCTCCGCAATTTCGCATTTTAATCATAGCGTGACCGACAAACAAATAAACACATTAATTAATTAACTTGTTTCAATTAATTATTTTGATTGAATTAATTATTATTTGTGAATAAATTGAAATTATTAAAATCGAAATTCGAAAGCCAATTGAAAATATTTATTAATTTCGATGGTTAAATCATCGTCAGAACAAAGGATTTTTCAAACGAAATTTACTTATATAGTGCAGTTCATGATTGTGCAATCAATACGTAATCAGTACATCATTTAAAAACTCTCAACAAAGTTGTAGAGAGTGCAGTTTGAACGTTAATTTTAGGATCCAAAGATCTAATATATAACGCTTCACATGTCACTCTCTCCCAGTAATTCTTAAATTGAGTGCACAGAATTTTAAAGTGTTGTGAAGTTATGTCTCCTTTACAATGTCTTCTATGTCCTGCAATGTTACTTCCACATTCATTGCGACTGTGTTCCTGGATTGTCTTGCAGAGATGACGTGAAGTCTCTCCAATGATTATGGCCTTACACCCATTACATGTATATTGGTAAATGAGATCCGAGCACAATCTAATGGCGCTGGAGATTTATTGCCAAACATGCCTTCGATTTTCTGGGTCCGGGATATTACTTGTAAACTTATTGCATTATCTAACGCTTTCAAAATAGAATTTTTAAATATTTTAGACCCCTCTGAATATGGTGCAGTTGACACATAACCAATTTCTAAATTATCCTTTCTTGATTTATTAATTGAGAGAAAAGACGGACGTTATGAGACGGAAATTTACAGAAAGAAAACTGACACGGGGTTGTTTACAACACCGATCAGTTTCTGTGAATCCAAATATCGTCGGAATATGATTAAAGGTTTTATGTTTCGCTCATGGGCTCTTTCATCTACATATAAAGGATGTAATGACAGCCTTAATAAATTAAACAAATTAACAAAGGAAACTATTGATAAATTAATTGGCAAAAAAAGTAATACTAAAATTTTAGATGTTCAAGATCGAGAGCAATCTTGCAACATTAATGATAAAAGTTTGGGAATTGGTTATGTGTCAACTGCACCATATTCAGAGGGATCTAAAGTATTTAACAATTCAATTTTGAAAGCGTTAGATAATGTAATACGTATCTAAAATCGTATTAAATATATCGTATATACAGGGTGTCCCAAAAATATGTATACACATTAAAAATTTAATTTTATTGAATTTTATTTATGTTTAATTTTCATTATATTTAATATAAATAGTTTTTTTTAACATAAATAGGTTTTTTGTAGATTCAGTCCCTATCATAGGAATGGCATGCAGGCTTAACTTCGAAGAAAGAAAATTTATGTGTATACATATTTTTGGGACGCCCTGTATATTTAATATCCCCGGATCGCTATACTCAAGGTTTGTCAAGGTCGTTCAAGTTCAAATGTCTAAAAATGGCCTAAATTTCGCAGTTTTACTCTCGTAGGCTTATATGTAGAAAATGCGCTGTACGTCTCTCACCGCTGTGAGTACTGATCTATATTTTTTACTGTTTTCCTTTCTTCCATATCGAATTAGTCCTTCAGATACTATTAGGGTGAACCAAAAGTCTTTTCGTATTTTCTACGTCTTTTTGTTCAATTGTTTCTTATTACCAAATAAAGATATTTTATATATACATGTGTCATATGTTTTTAAAGCTCTTGAACTGCTCTATCACAATATATACTAAAACTTCTAATTAGTCGTTAATATAATTTTTATAGTCTTTTAGAAAAATCATGGAAAATTTTGAAATTCGTGTTCTTTTACGCCATTACTGGAAACAGGGCTTAAACTCAACTGCAGCAACAAAGAAGATATGTGAAGTTGAAGGCGATAATGTGGTCTCAAATCGTACTGCACAAAATTGGTTCAAAAGGTTCAACGAAGGCGACATTGACCTCGGAGACATTGTTCAGGCCGACCTATCACCGTAGATTCCGGACCAATTCGTGAAGCCATCGAGACAAATCCGTCAATAAGTACTCGCAGATTGTCGGCTGAACACGATATTCCTCAAATATCCATTGTACGACACCTTCACGCTCTTGGCAAGGTCAATAGACGATGTCGAGAAGTGCCTCATGAATTGACACAAATTCAAGCCGAAAAGCGTTTCGAAACTTGTCAAAAATTGCTTGAAAATCCGCGCGATGACCGTTTTATCCGTCGAATTGTAACTTGCGATGAAAAGTGGGTTTACTTCAGTAATCCAGACCAACAAAATCAATGGTTGGACCCCGGACAAATGGCGAAAACGGTAGCGAAACGAGATCGTTTCTCAAGGAAGGCACTTTTGTGTGTTTGGTGGAATTTCGAAGGCGTGATTCACTTGGAGCTGGTTCCAAATGGTCGTACCATCGACGCTGACCTTTACTGCGCCCAACTTGATCGAATGTATGCGGCACTTGGCGAGAAATACCCCGCTTTGATCAATCGAAAGCGAGTTCTTCTACAACAGGACAATGCAAAACCGCACACCGCTAAACAAACAAAGGAAAAAATCCAAAATCTCGACGCCTTTGAACTTCTTCCACACCCAGCGTATAGTCCGGATCTTGCGCCATCCAACTATCACCTTTTCCGCTCTATGGCACACTTTCTTCGTGGTCGCAGCTTCAATAATTTGGCCGAGGTCGAAAACGGGTGTCACCAGTTCTTCGCTTCTAAGAACAAGGATTGGTACCGCAGCTGGATCGCACAACTTGCCCATAGATGGGTTCAAGCTATAGATTCAAATGGCCTTTACTTTGAAACTTAAATGTTTTTTATTTGTTGTAAAATTATGTTTAAAATTTAAATAAAAAAACGAAAAGACTTTTGGTTCACCCTAATAGTATATCTTTTCCATCTTCTCATGCACCGTTTTTTCTTCAGGTGGCCTGATTTTGATATTTTTAAAATAAAATATATCGACTAATTATAGATCAATCAGTCTTTCTAAGATTAAAATTAAATCCACCTTTATTGTAATTTATTGATTATTATGATATCAGACAAAAATTTTAATCAATTTTAAACATTAAAATGTTTTAGAGTCGGTGTATCAGTATATTTCTTGACAAAACTAACTCGAATCCCGCAGGTTATGCGTTGGGTAGTATTGAAGGACGTGTTGGTATTCAGTGTTTGATTAGCACAAATCCGAAAGATAGTTTTACTTTCAAGTGTCACAGATCCCAGGTGACCAATCAGAATACTCAAGAGATATTCGCTGTCAACGATTTGGCATTTCATCCCGTGTACCAAACGCTCGTCACAGTTGGCAGCGACGGCAAATATACATACTGGGATAAAGATGCTCGAACGAAACTGAAAGGTTCTGAATCCACCGAGCAGCAGCCGGTCACAAGTTGTGCAATAGACTGTAAAGGGAACATTTTTGCATACGCATACGGATATGACTGGAGCAAAGGGCACGAGTATAATGATCCCAACAAGAAACCGAAGATATATATCCGTCCCTGCAGTGAAGAAATGCGACCGCAATCGAAAAAATAAATTGATGTATTTATATAATAAAATTTCTTACGCTTTCAAATTATTTTTTTTTCTAATTTATCGATTTTAGTAAATGAAAGTTATTTGATAATATTGGGTTGGCCGAAAAGTTATTGCGTTTTTGAGTACGTCCTAATAAAAAGCTTGAAAATATAAAACGATGTGATAAAATTTAAATTCAATTATATATTCTGAAACCTCAATTTTCAGACTATTTTTATACAAAATATTAATTGATTTTGTTTTAATTTATTACTTTACCGTCAATTCGAAATGGAAAATCAAAATGAGCGCATATTCGTCATGTTCTGTTGCATTATTTTCGCAAAGGGAAAACCGCTGTGCAAGCTCATAAGAAGATATGTTTTGTATATGGTAGTGACTCCTTACAACTTCGACAGTGTCAATACTGGTTTTCTAAATTTCGTTCTGAAAAATTTCATCTGAAAGATGCATTATGCTCCGGTCGACCAGTTGAAGTTGATGGCGATAAAATATGACGACAAGAGAAGTTGCAGAGACTCTGGAAATATCAAAATCAAGTGTTGGAAGTCGTTTAAAGAAACTTGGATTCGTCAGTAAACTCGATATGTGGTTACCACATGAACTGAAAGAAATTCATTTGTTGAAACGTATAGACATTTGCGATTCCCTTTTGAAGCGTGCACAAAGTGATCCATTTTTGAAGCGCTTGATTACGGGTGACGAAAAATGGATTGTTTACAACAATGTGGAACGCTGACGATCGTGGACAAAACGTGGTGAGCCTGCTAAAACGATCCCAAAAGAAGGTTATACTTTCCGTCTGGTGGGATTTTAAAGGAATTGTGTTTTTTGAAATCCTTCCGAGGAATGAAACCATCAATTCAGATAGATATTGTGGTCAGCTGGAGAAATTGGCTCATTCAATTCAACAGGAACGTCCTGAATTGGCAAATTGAAAAGGAGTTGTAATTCAGCATGATAACGCAAGACCGCATACAAGTTTGACCACTCGCCAAAAACTCTTATCACTGGGTTGGGAGGTTTTGCCGCACCCACCGTATTCTCCAGACTTGGTCCCATCGGATTTTCACTTATTTAGATCACTGCAGAATTAAACAGAAAAATATTCGCCAGTGATGATGACATCAAATCGTTCCTAGACGGCTTTTTTGCTGACAAAGGCAAAGGTTTTTTATGAATCAGGAATAATTAAGCTACCGGAAAGGTGGAAGAAAGTGATTGAAAATAATGGACAGTATATCGTGTAAAAATATTTGTGCATCCATGTCATTTTTTGATAATAAATATTTTAGTAAAAAACGCAATGACTTTTTGGCCAACCCAATAATTCTATTGTTTCTGGTATGGGTATTTTCTAATTTGCTGATTCACGAAAATAAAGACAGATACTTTGTTTGACTCATCCACTTTACATTCCGGAACTATCGCTGACCGAATAAGCACTGACCTTCAAGTATTTCGATCATTTCCTGTGTGTGTAAGTGGGCATCCCATCTCTTTCAATCGTATTGAGTCGTAGGCTCTTTAGAAGGTCCACTCCAACTAAAAAATTAAAGAGTGTCAGCTTTCCGCTTACGATGTCTATTCGGACTCCCAGTAAAAAACAACTAACCATGTTCCTTTGGCCGTTCCTGTGGATTTTGAACAGGGACAGTTGAAATTTCCTTTTTCAGATAAATCCGTTAAGCAGAAATTTAACACTTCTAAGGAGATCGTTTTCGAGAGATTCGTTGAAATATTCGCATCAACGTCCGCACCTGAATACTGATTGTAATTGTTGGATTATCTTCCTTCTTCCTGGTATCGCCGATCAATTTTACCCCACCACAAAAATCGCCATCACAACAGTCACCTGCTTTTCTTCTTTGATGCTTCTGTTGAATTTGATTAGATTGATTTATTTCTTTCGTGTGATCTGTCTTGTAGTGTCTGGTCAGCCACCCCATTGATACATAGCTCCTGGAGCAGTACTGTCATGGATAAGGTTTCTGTTCGACCAGTGTCGTTTCATGATCCATGTTGATATGTCTATTGAGCTCCTTTATTATAATATAAATAAAAGCTCGTAGTGACATTGAACCATTTTCATTCTCGGTTTGATCAATTTCGGAAGGTCTTCGGTCTTCCTCTCTATGATCGAACGTGTTTGGCATTCGAAGTTGAGCGCCATCTGCTAACAGACTGATAACAGAGTCAACAGAGGCGGTCACTCCGAACAGCCATTCCGCATCGATCCGTAGGCATTCTTCGAGTTTCTGTTTGCTTCTTCCTGCGATCTTTCTATTGCATTCATTTTGCTTTTCAGAATTCTTTGCACATATAGCTGACCTTTTCCTATTGCCAAGGGGACGTAGAACGTTGCCAAGAACGTAGCCGTCTCTTGGCAACGATTTTCATTGGATAATCTAATCCGATAATGTAGATCGTAAGTTTCTTTTATCTCTGCAAACGCTTTGTCCCATACCTATGTTGCAATAGGATTGAAAAAGCATTTATGATGGAATAAAATTAAAGAATAAATAGAGAAACAACCCTTTTAGTTATACAATTAGACTTAACGACAAATTATAAAAAAGATAAATCAAATAGAAAAAATAAAATTTAGGAAATTATCAACGAAAGCAATAATTTTAATAAACAAAATTACCATCAATAGGCAATAAAAGTCTAGACATTTTTTTAATTGCTAAAATAATGTCAAACGTGTAAAAGATCTGTAAAAAATATTAATGTAGTCACGGCACTCTTGCTCGGGGAGACGACCTCCGGGTCGAAGAGAGGAACTTGATTGAAAAAATATCGTACCCATGAATTCGATTCTTGGATCCTTGCTGTGATTGATCCAAAAGATTCGTTGAAGTTTAGTATGAGCAACAATTGATCTGACTTTTAGACTATTATTAAACTTCATAAGGATTTTTCGAATGTCACCAGTAACATTTAACATAGAAATCTCATAATAGATATCAAAACAAAACAAGATATACTGAATGCAATCATACACTAGTCTAAAAGAAGAATGGATTCTTTCATTTACAAGACAAGGATGTTAATTCTGTTCGTTCATCGGATCTATCCTTACAATCATCGAATCCGTCACACTTTTTCTCTGCTTCGAAACATGAACAGCCCTTTTTATCTAGAATCGTACCAGCGTGGTCAAAAGTGCTATACCATAACCCATTGCTTAATATTCAAGTGGTGGTTGACTCAGCATCGTTGTAAATCTCATGGGGAGGAAAAAATACACTGGGGATGACATTTTGGATGGAAAAATCTGGAATTTTTTCGTTTGGCTTGTTTGATTTCACGCAATTTATCTCATAGTCTTTCTCTAGACTATCTGTACATCTGAAAAAAATTCTGTCACATCCGAATACTCGCTTTTATAGTTGTTTAAATAATACTCAGTGGTTATTTAAAAAAAATAAATATTGCTTAATCAATTTTAGTTTTCCTAAAAGGGGATATAGTCTTCTCAATTTTATTATAATTGATGTCGGCCATTTAGAGCATGAGTTGTCAAACTTCCATGGTCAGCGATTGGAAACTGTTCAATAATGATTTTAGATAACTAGTTTGTATTGAGTTAACTTCCTTATGCGCTAACTGTTGTGTTGAATTCACGTATGGAAAATTCTGAGTATAGAGCTTATCAGCCAACGTCCCTATCAGTATTAACCAGTAGAAAAAGAAAATTTTAACTAGTTCTAGATCAATAACTCCGATAGTATTTTGTAATTTAGTTTAAAAACCTACAAGAAAAACTGATGGTTTTCTTAACATTACTCTTGGTTGCGGAAACATTCTTCTAATGTTTGTTCGAAACTCGCCGGATAGAAGTTTTCTAAAGTGTCTCCAAATTGTAAAGGGTCTTTCAATTAAAGAATGCTTTTGAGATCGTCATTCATTTATATGATGAGATCCGGGGGATTAGTTTGTTGTCGGTTTTAGCTTTATTCGACTAAAGTTAGTTTATGGTTTAATTGACAAATATGACTTCGATGACAAACATTTATCGATAACTCACCATTTAATTACATCTCTTATTTTACAAATATATTAAATTTATAAATATTATTTATTATTAAAATTATTTTAGTATTATTTAAAACATTTTTATTTAGTAAATATATTATTTTATCATTATAATTTTATTTTAAATTTCATAAATCACATGGGTAATTTTGTCATTTTGTCACTATAAAACCTAAATTAAAATCTAAATTACATAAACTCAAGCAAAAGATACAAGTTATCCAAAACCTTTAGTCAAAACGACCCTAGTTGAATCGACCGTTAGTCGAAACGACTGGCTACCATTTTTATCATTTTAGTTTATATAAATAAAAAATTAGAACCATCATGACAAGAAGAGGATATACATGATTGAGTAATAATGAAAAAGTTAAAATGAGATGAATAAGTCATTTTCGAACCAGAAAATAGCAGAAATATTTTCATGCAAATTCAAGGAAACAATTCACGTAAATAAATTAATAATTTAAAATAAAATAAAAATACGATTCTTGAAAAATGTGAAGAAACGTTTTGAAAAATTTAAAGAAATAAAATTAAATTATGATATCATTGACAAATGTGTGATAGAATATGTATAATCTAAATTATCGAAAATATTGATTGCAAAAGCTTTAAAATTTACAGAAATTCATAAAGTAAAAGGTTTCACCACTTCAAATGGATGTTACAGTTTAAAAAAATACATCATGTCGGAAAGCGCAATTGAATTTAAAGTCTAATTAAGACGATTTTAAAGATTTTTTTTCACCATAGTATTGATTAATATAAATCCGAAAATGCTTTAAATCCAATGATGAAGGCATTTTCTAAAAAAAATATACCTTCCAAAGAAATTGCATCTATAACGTACAAGGACGTTTCTCTTTCATTATGTGATAATTTTAGTGAAAATATTAAAAGAAAAATTTTAGTCATTGGAGATACCTAAATTCAAAATATTTAAAAGGACTTGATCTTAATAAACTTAGGCCATAAAGATTTGATGATATATAGTATATTCAATAATTGGCTTTTAAATTGGGATTCGGAATTATAGTCAAAATCAAAGTAAATTTTACTTTCAATATATATTTTATTAAAAAGATATTATTTTATAAAATATTTGTTGATTTAAAATTTATAGAAATTTTACCTTTACCACTAAACTCAACATGTAAATACGGCTACTAAAGACATCATAAATACTTTGTGATAAATAAAAGTTGTTTTAATTGATTGATTTGCAATTAAAGGCTGAATTTGAAATAAAAGTTTGTTCTCTGAGTTTTTAGTCTTTTGATTTTAGAACATACTTTTAAGTCGCATTGTTCAAGAAAAAACTACGTAACGTTATATAAAGTATTGAAAGTGGAGAGGAAGTGTTTCAATGTTGAAAAATAAATATCAAAGATGCAATTTTTTATATGCATTTTGCTTGGAATGAATAATGAGGATGCATTATTTTATCAAGGTGACCAGATTTTTATATGGGTAAAGTGGAATAACTCTGAAGGAGGGATGGTATCAACAAAAATTTTATTAATAGTATTTTAATAATATTTATATATATATATTTATATGTATATATATATTTAATAATGTAATATTTTTTATTAATAATGTTAATAAAATAATAATGTTAATTTATTACAAGGTTTACATCAAAAATATAAAAAAGTACTTATCGTGTTAAAAAACATTTTTATTCTTTTTATGTAAAAAAATTATTTTATAATGTATTAAAAAACCATGTTAAAAATGATTTTGTTTTAGTGATTTAATTAAATAAAAATTTCAAAATGCCTAGTTGGCTTATTATTTAAAATTTAAAATTTTTCGTTATTAAATCAAACAAATTTCAAAAATGGTAATCACAAATAACAATCCCAATTCGCGAAAATCATTCACGAATCTCAGCAAATCGATCTGCTCTATCGGATTTCCATCGATCTTTTCCAAGAAAAAAATCCAAAAGATTCCTCATTTACCGTCGCCACTCCTCGTTGATCGTTGCTTCACAAAATAATCGGTTTCCACGACAATCAGAAGCGACTAGCGCGCCAAATAATAGACAGTCGGGAACAAAAATTGTCCGACGAACAAATATCGAAATTGCGCGAATTGTGCGAATTGCGCTCGAAATCATCGAATTTGCACGAAGAAAGCCGATCGAAAAACACGGGCGTGTATTTATATAATTCTTCGATTTTTTCGTCTGCTGTCCCTTGGTTAAATAAATCAATCGCGGATTCCAATTGTGTGAAGAAATCGCAATTGTCACCGCCGAAAATCTGCATGAAGCCGTCGGAGGTGATCGATATTGCGGTATGATGAAATTTGGTCCGCACTGACAGAGAGTGCCGCGGACACTGCACTAGCAGAACGGTCGACTATGCAACCAGTCAAACCGCCTTTTATATTGGTTATTATTACCACCGTGAAGGGTCAGATAGAGTCATTACACCGATCTAGTTTTATAATTAATATGTATAATATTTTATTCCTTGACATATTTTTCATTTGAGTGAATTTGTTTCACTAGATTGTTGTCATATTTTAAAATATAGTAAAAATCTTCACAAGAATTCACAAACAGTTTAGGGCCAACTTGAAATATTTTCCATTAATTCTAAAAGTAAGGACTTTTGACAAATATCGCGTAACTCAGGACAAATAGTGAAAAATTGGAACTGTTCCGTCAAAAGTTGGACGTCTAATCACCTGAATATCACCTGAATATATATATATATATATATATATATATATATATATATATATATGAAAAGAAAGTCCATTTTTGAATATTAAATTTATTCACAATACATACGCGTTTCACCATTTCTGCATCTTCAATGCAATGAAATAAAGTGATTAATTGCTATTTATATATTTGAAAAACTATTACATCATACGTCTCAAAAACATGCTTTTTTTTCTTCTTTAAAAAAAAGAAAAGTATTTTAATGATATTTTAAAAAACTTTAATATGATTAGATGAATCACCTTGCACGTTTAAGCATGGTTTATGATGCTTTATTAACAATGCTTCGGCAA
>MQRK01245347.1:0-12503 GCA_001938485.1 Girardia tigrina
ATATATATATATATATATATATATATATAATCATTTGAAATGTATTTCATTATCAAATAAGAATATCTAAGCAAATTATCCAATAAGTGAGAATCCTCAGAAAATAAATATAAATAAAAAGCATTTAATCTTCATTTATTATTATTTTTATAATAATTTCATTTGATAATGAGTGAATCAAATATCACAATTTTTATTAAAGTTATGTTTGAAATAAATAGATATTATCCTTTGCCGTTGCTTTTGGTAGGAGTGATTTGCAATATCCTTTGTTGGTTCATGTGTAACGATTTCAAATCAAAAAATTCTTCGCTAAAATTATTCATAAAAGTTCTCTCAATCTCCGACTCCTTTACTCTCATCTCAGGTCTCTTAACGAGATTCATTAAAGGTATCACAAACTTCCAAATCAATCTTGAAGTTTCTTTTGATTATTGTCATTTGATCAAATTTCTCTTTTACTGTTCCAGCGACGTGTCGGCATGGGTCATTGTATATATGGTGTCCGAAAGAGCGTTTGCAATGAAATTCCCATTACTTTTTACGAGTCTCTGTTCACATAAAAAATCATTTTTTTCCATTGTTACTATTGTCATTATTTTATGTGGTATTAATTGTCACTTTCTTTTTTCTATGGAAGAAGTGAAAGATAATTTTGGATTTCCCAATTGTGATGCAAAACCAGCATTTGCTCATTTTGTAAAAAACGTTTTTACTTGGATAGATCTTTTGACGTATTCAATTTTACCACAAACATTAATTTGGACGAACGCAATCATAATGGCTTGGTAAGTATAATTCAACTTTGATTTTTATAAATATAATACTGAACATTCTTCCTTAAGGATATTAAGAAAAGCCGGTAGCGGAAAAGATTCCAACAGTAATTCCAATGAGAAAAAAATTGTCAAAATGCATATAATGTTAAGTGCTTTATTTACCGTTTGTTCAACACCGCAAGTTCTTCTTTACTTAATTCGCGATAACATTCCAAACTTAACAACTTATCAAGCCGAACAAATTGAACTAATTTTATGTTTTACCGATATTTTATTTTATATTAATCATTCTAGCAATTTTTTTGTTTTCTATTTTACAAATAAAACAATGAGAAGAAAAGTACAAAGTTTCTTCCAGAGGTCTTCGGTGCACCCCAAAACTGGCTATTCAAAAAGCAACATTGAATAGTACTTGAATTAGCAGCACAAAGGTTTATTGTATCAACAATAGGATTTGACCAATGTTTTAAAAGTATTCACCTATTTTATTTCCTAATTAGTGGGTCTATCTTTTTGTTATTTGATTCGCAAATATTGTCATATTAATAAAAACATTTGTTTAAATTTTTGTCATTGTTAGTTTTTAATAAGAATTGCACAATAACTTCGCTTCCCAAAAATATATTTACTAATTAAAACAAATACATAAAAAATGCGAGAATTAATGATGAAATAATTGGAACCACATTTAAATAATTTTATATAAATTAATATTTATTTGAATGATTATAATTTTGAATAATAATTTAATAATATTAATATTCTTCCTAACATCCCCCTTTCTTAAAAGACCTTAACCATTCTATATTGCGTATAATTTTTTTACCGATGTCGTTTTCCAACTCATAACTGCGATCATGAATTTTTTTAACGACTCGATAAGGACCTTCATACCTGTGTTCATCTTTCCCACGACCTTCTTTTTTTACTAAAACTTTGTCATCTATTTCGAAAAACCTATTTCCACTATTGTCATTTTGATAAGTAATTAAATTTTGATTTTTGAAAACTTTTGGCATTGCTGTTTTTCTGATTCTAGCTGTTTGTTTCCGTTCTTCTCTATTACCAGCTCTATTTGTATCACCCCATTCTCTATTGATTTTAAAACCGAAAATTATTTCTGCTGGACTCATTTGTAATGATTTTTGCACAGTAGCATTTAAACAAAATTCAATTTCTGGAAGTAAATCAACCCAATTCCTAATTTTATCTGTCTCACTTGTCGTGTTGATATAATACCGAATAGTCCTAAATTGCCTTTCAATTATACCATTTGTATTATGGTGGTATGGACTTGAAAACTCTAATTTGATATGAATTTTTTCACACATGATTCTAATTAATTTCGATTCAAATGTCTTTCCACGATCAACATGAATAATTCTTGGAGCACCGAATTTCAATATGCAATTGTTCAAAATAGTTCTAAATGTAGTCTCTTCATCTTGTTTAGCAACTGCAGATAGTGAAATATATCTGTTAAATTGGTCAATTATACCTAATATATACTTTTTTCCATATTTATTAACCTTTAACGGTCCACAAAAATCTATAAAAATTGATTCGAATGGATAATCGCATTTCTGTTTGATTATAACTTCTTTTGTCCTTGTTGTTAATACTTTCCTTTTTTGACATGCTTCACACGTTTCTATTATTTCCTTGACCTTGAAATACGAGTTGAAGACAAACCCCTCATAAACAATAACTTTTAATTAAATCATAGCTCTACTGTACCATTTTTCTGGGGCGTGTTTCACTAGACACAAAGAGCTTCATGTTTACCTTCGATTGGCGAAAATTAATCAGGGCATAAAAAAACGTCTATTTTCGCTATGTTTTTTTGTGATACATCATTTAGGAAAGATTGCCATTTGACTGGTAATATTCAACAAGATATTTTTTTGGTACTGGAACATATAGCCGACAAGAGTATATTTAATATATCTTATTGAGTGATATATTTATATATATCTTCTTATCAATTTTTTAAAATTTGTATGGAAAAAAATTATATATTTATTTGCACTAGTATTAATCAAACTATTGTTTGTTTCAATTTTCATTGATCAGATAAACCTATTTCTCATCATAAATCACTCTTCCTTATGTAATATCGCTAATCGAAGCAAGAGATAGGCGTTCATTCTTAAAAGTCTCTCAACCCGACCCGACTGTATTTTATAACAACCAGAATTACCCCAAATGTAAACTTTGTGATAAATTGGATATTTTTCAACCCAAACTCAACCAGATTTTCTAGACTGTAACCCGATACCGGGTTGAATTCGGGTTGAGTTCGGGTTCTGGTCACAAACGCCAATCTCTAATTGAAACGTGAATTTCAAATTAATCATTTGTTATATGATTGATCACTGGATTATTATTTGTTAATGATACTTTACAAAATGAATTATTAGTGAAGTCACTTTGATTCATATTTAAAAATTTTACCAAATGTTTATTTTTATGAAATTCTGTTTAATTAAACAAATATATTTAATTTTAATTATTGCATTTTTAAAATTAAAGTATATTTGTCTGATATTAAGATTTAGCCATTAGGATTATTAACAACATCACAATTTGAATGTAAACATTTATTGACAACGCAAACAGATTCTTCACAACAATTTGCAGAGGTCATCTTTCTTTGATTGATATAGTTTTTGATTAAATATTCAAATCTAAAAAAAACAATGAATGGGAAAGTTTTTAATATTAATTTTTAATTTCTTAAATTTTATTGGATGAAAAGGCATTACGTAATTTTTTAAATGAACATTAATTTTTAAAATATATTAAATTTAATAAAATAAAATCGTTTACTAAAATTATTATTAAAATTCATAATTATAAAACTTTAATTAATTAGTACTTAAAATTAATATCATTAGATTCAAATAATAAATTAATAAGCTTATCAATCCCATCTGAATAGGAGAGTCACAAATCAAAACAGCATACAAACAACAAACTTACAACATTCAAAATTATCCCTTAAAAGGATTATACCTACAATTAGGAATTCTGAAAAAATGTTCTTTATGTATAAGGGACTTTAAAGAATTAAATAAGTAGGATTTCCCGTTCGTTCAACAAAACATTCTGCACAATCTAATACGTCAAAAATGGGAAATCCTAACATGCACATATCTAAAACAATAACATTAATTATTATTACTACAGTTATTATTAGTTATTTTATCGAATGGCATTGTATACACTATAAAACTACCAAAATGGTATATTTACATATTATTTCACTTACTTATGTGGGTAGAAATATTATATTAATAGAAAACTGTTGTTTTTCTTCATAAATAAAAAGTGTTAGTAGCTTTTTTTGAGTTCATAAAATTTTCGAATTTGAAATTTAATCAATTTAATAATTCAATATTTTACATTTTTATTTACAGATTAGGTTAAAATGAGATTTTTATTAAATAGCGTAAAAAAGTAATTTATATAAAATTAATTTTTAATGTGAACATAAAACCAATAATTAGATTTATTAATAAAGTGAATTATAATTTTATATGAAACATAAAATTTAATTTTTGAAAAATTATAAATGAACTAGAAAACTATTTTGTAACTTTTGATATTAATTCATAAATTTAAATCAAAATATAATTTTCATTTTTTTTAAAAATATAACTTTTATTTTAAAAAGTATATTTGCACAGAAATGCGAAGGTAATTTAAATGTTGTGTAATTAAACTAAAAACGTAATTATTGTTAAAAATAAAATTTTAATTTATCTAAAAAAGGGGTAAGTTAAATTTTGTTAAATCAAACGAAATTTCGATTTTAATTTTATTTAAAAAAAATATATTGTACTAAATCTAAAATAATTGCGATTTTAATCTTATTTTTAAAACGTTATGTTTCCGAAACTAAAAAATAATATTGAAATGATTGGGAAATCAAAATGAAAATTTTGTGTTATGGAATAGGAAATGTAATTGAGAAACGATTAAATTTATAAAAATTTAATAAAAGATGCAACAAAAAAAGTTTGTGACAAATTTTAATAATTTTATAATTTTAACAAAAAAAATATAAATTTAAATTCTTAATAACCATATCTAAATTTATATTTATTTTTATTTATAATGGTTTGTGTAAAAAAGAAAGTGCGAAAGTTCCTCGAAAATATTTGTTTTAAAAACTTGAATTGTGATAGAAATTAAGTTTTGCGTTAATGACAACTTCTTTTGATCAAGAACACAATAAAGAGCAAGGTAACAAATTATAAGTTATAGATTAGCTAACTTTTTTTGATGTTACCATTGTTTCAATACCCACTCCACAAAGCGTATAGCGAAGCAGGGCATTTTATTAATCGAAACGTGTGGAAGCTGGGACATTTAGACGCAGGACATTTTGATACTGGGACGAACCTAAACTGAACAGCTTAGAAGAATTAAAATAAAATATGGTTAAACGTTGATGTAAATACTACAATAACTATACGCATGAAATGGGGGTAGGTGAGTCCAGAAAGTTAACAAAACTAATAAATAATTTAGTGCAAGTTTTATTGAATGTTTTACAAAATGCAGACAATGTGTTGATTTTGCTTTTATTATCGCTACAGCTGAATATAAAATGTTTTTATTTTTTGAAAATTATCGTTTCTTTAAAAAAAGATTTTTTTCTGCTCGTGCTGTTTATACTGTGTTTGAAGTATTAAAATGTCCCAGATTTAAAGGAGAGATTTTTCATTTGGTACATTATGTCCATCCGGTTGTACACGCGTTTGCTTAAGTACAGTTGTCTTACAAATATAATTTCTTGAAAGTTTATCACTTCTCCAGCATCAAAAACTTAGTTCGTATGTCTTTCTGAAAAAAACTTTTATGGTGTGTTTGAATAACAAAAAAATATAATATTTCTGTGAGAATATTTTCTTTACTTGTTTTTTGTTTTCTTTGTAAAAGATTAAAACACATTTTTCTAATAAATATTGTATTGAGCCAAATGTTATTTTGGGACCTAAAGTTATTTTAGAAGCTTTCTAATGGCCTTTTTAATGAAACCATTTTGCTTTATATAATTTGTCAAACCGTTTCATTTTGTTCAAAGAATGAGTTTGTTTTAGATCTGGAATTTGCAAACGTTCATTCATTAATAAATATTTTGATATAATTTTGTAAATTTATTTTGCAAAAGCCATTTTCTATTGATGAACAAGTTTAATAACTTTAAGAATGCTTTTTGTTAGATACAAGTTTTTTAATAAATTGTCTTTTTGTTAATTAATATCATAGAAAGATAATTTATAAAATAGAAAAACTAAAATTTGGAGAACCGAATTTTAAGAATGGAAATTTAACTAATATTATATATTTCCTAATTATATAATTAAATAAATATAAGAAATTATTATTGTTTAAAATTTTCAACTGTAATATTAATTTTATTCAACAACACGTTTTTATTTATTTTAACAGATACTTCGTGTTTAAAATGGGACTGAAACTATTTCGATATCATATATATATATATATATATATATATATATATATATATATATATACTTTTATCTATTCAGTGTATGGTACCATAATGAGATGTTAAATTCTTAGATTGTGTTCTTCCTTTAATCCTTTTTAATCCGTTTTTGTGTAAATATTTTAACAAATACAATCAAACATATTTGTTTATCCATTAACACATTGTCTCAAAAGCACTCTTTAGGAGTAATCAGACCACTAATGTGTTCGTGGTGTTAGTAAAGTGTTCGCAATTGCGACATGGTGGCGTTGGTACTACCCGTTGTGATACCTCATTTTTGATAAACGGACTGTGTTTGATGTTTTTGTACTATGTATTTATGTACGATGTACTTTTGGATGTACTTGTTTGCTTTGGTTATTTATATTTTTTGCGTATGTCACCACCTTTGTTGTTGTCCTACATATGTGCTGATTCATTAGTCGCAGTGATTATGTTTTTTTATTCATTTTTTATTTTATATGAAGTAGATTATTTGGTGTTATTGAAATCTTTGTTTTTTTTATTTTTTTAGATCGCGTTATTTATGAGTTTATAGAAAAAGAGTCAGAAATTACCAAAAGAAAAAAATTAATTAACTCCAAAAATTGATATGAGTTAGAATACTGTATTCTAAAGAAAATTAATTAAAGAATATAAAAGAAAAGTTTTTTAATTTAAGGAAGAAAGACGATTATTCGAAAGACAGAAAAGAAAATTAAATTATCATATTATTAGAATTAATTGCATGATTTCAGTTTGTATTTTAATTCAAATTGGAATCGATGCAGAAATAGAAATAATATGATAATTATCCAGACAACGGAAATTTAATTACTCACTTGATAATTTCCGACTTTGTTAATTATTATTTGATCCGACGAATATCTGCACTAAATCTAGTTGATCGGCTACTCCAAATAAATTTGTTGACAATATTTATTAACACAAATTGACTGATAAAGTTTAATTGTGAACGTTTGTTTTAGTCAGAGGTTATTTTTTGTTGTTGATTATGTAATTTTCGAGACTGTTGTTTTTATTTTCCTATTAATAGTTAAAGTTAATTAAATACCGACTAAATTAATCAAACCGCTAGGAAATTGATTAGGTTTGATTAGTTTAGTCCAGCATCTATCTTAATCGAACTTTTTCTATAACATAAGCGAGCTAAAAATATCGAATTCGGTTCCCAAAGCAGAACTATACGAAAAGAAACATTTCTCTATTCTGATCAGTGGTAACCGAACCCGATATTTTTACATATGTCTTTAAAAGAAATATTAAAAGAAATCTTTCAATCAATGACTTAATTATTTATTATTTTTAATGAAATTTAATATTTGGAAAATGGAAGACGGATATCTGTTCTGCCAGTTGGTCCGTAGCGTCTCTACTGAACTCTCTGGATATCCGAGTGGTGAACAAATCAATATAATTTCTGAAATGTGAAGGATCCAATCAAGAGAACATCAGTCTCCACAGTAATGATGCGGAAGAAAAGCCTAAACTGGTTTGACGATAAACGACATACCTTGACAGATGGAATAAGTACACTACCTCACGGACATTATTTTTTGTGAATGATCTACTTGTATATATTGTACATATGTAAATAAATGTTTGTTGAAAATACTCATCTTATACATGTCTTTATTCATAAACTTGTAAACAACAATTTTTGTTATACAGTAAAGATTCACAAATTGCAACTTCACAAAATGCAACTTTTCACAAATAGCAACTAACACTAATTGCAACAAAAATAGTACACCTTATTCATTAAATGCAACTTTTTTCCAAAAAATTGTTTTAATATTATATTTAGCTAAATATTAAACAAAAAGTAAATAGTTTAAATTTGAATTAAATTACTTAGAAAATTTAGATATCCATGAATAATAAAAAGAAATTATTCTTTTCTCAGAGATTAGATATACTAAATGATATAAAGGAAAATATTCCAGTAAAATTAATATGTGCGAAATATAATGTAAGTAAAAGTACAATAACACGAATTAGCGACAAAATATATGATTTTGCTAAGTAAACCATTGCTCCTGTGACAAAGCTTAAAAGAATAACAAAGGTGACAATGCATGACACTGAAAAGCAGTATATAATTGGTTCCTTAATGAGAGAATGAAACATAACACGTTATCTGACACCATCTTACAATTGAAAGCATTATAATTCCATAAGGAATTAAATGGCAACGTAAAGTTTGAAGGTAGCCATGGTTGGGTACAAAGATTAAAAAAAAGGCATTTTATTCGCCTTTTAAAAATCTGTGGAGAAAAGCTGTCATCTAATGAATCCTCAGTTCCTAAATTTTTCAAAAATTTTGATAATATGGTACGAAAACAAAATCTGGTAACTGATCAAAAATATAATGCAGATGAAAGTGGTCTCATATATAAATTTTTAAGTAATGTAACTTTGGTGTCTAGTAATGAAAAACATGCACCAGGTAGGAAAAATTCAAAAGAAAGAATTACGATTATGGCTTGTATATTTATAAATGCAAATGGAAACCATAAATTACCGTTAATGCTCATTGGAAAATCAAACAACCCACGATGTTTGAAAAATGTTATTCTACCTGAAATTCATTATCGGGCTTCAAAAAATGCTTGGAAAACACGAGGACTATTTAAGGAATGGTTTACTGATGTATTTATTTTACTGATGATGAAAAATTTACCTCCCAAAGCTGTCCTTCTTCTTGATAATTCTACTTCACATTTCAGTGAGAAGCCATTAACATCCGATTGTGGAAACATAACTGTCTATTTCTTTCCACCCAATATCACTGCTATATTGCAACCATTAGATCAAAATATCATCAAAACACTGAAACAATTTTATAGAAAGAAACTTCTTTTCCATTTAACTTCGCAATCAGGAGATAACTTAAATAATAAGTTAGTTCCTACAACATAAATTTGAAAGATGTTGCATACCTTGTCACAGAAGCATGGAATGAAGTCGACAACTCGATTATTTCAAGTGGATTCCAACAACTGACACGTATTGCCAATTTAGAATCAATACCTATTGATATTAAGGAATGTGATGAGAAATCATTAATCAGTTTATATCGGCATGTTGTCCCAGATTCAAATGTAGAAGATGAAGAAATAATGCAATGGGCATCGGGAGCCCATGAAATTTCCGGTAACATAATCACGAAGGACAATATAGTTGATGAAATTCGTTCTGGCCGTAAAGATCAAAACAATGAAAGCTTTCATCCAGATATTAGTATCAATAATGTTATCAAAAGCTTAAATATTACCATTGATTATGCAGAAAGCAATTTAACCATTGAAGAAATTCTATTCTTACGAAGAATACGCGAAAAAATTATTTCTAAAAATTTACAATATAAATAAATTGTTGTTTCTTTTCATTCTCTTTCTTTTTTCCGATTCATTTTGTCTTTTGCTATTATAAATTATTTTTATACACCAATTTCACAAATTGCAATTTGTGAATCTTTACTGTATATAATATTGATATATACTATAAAATTTTAACTATACAATACGTTGACACGATGAATGCAATATGTTGACATAATAGGTGATGCATAGACTCAGGTACTTTAGCAGATCATGTACATGTTAGGTTTAATGTCTATGCATGTTTTAAGTACAATAGGAGTTTTATAAATGTAGTTTTTACATGTAAAATAAAAGGTTATGTATCTTGGTTACGGTAACCATGGTACTTGTGATTGTTGATGCCTAGGCTGGGCTACATTATACGATTCATGAGGTATTATTTGATCGTAAACAGCATACATATAACATATGAGTTTCGGGTATATACGAAAAAAGTACTAGGCACCGATTTTTAAGCACTTTTTTGAGAATTTCAGAAATGTTCGAAAATATTGATTTATCAGCACTTTTTCGAAAATGTTGACATGAAATCTGAATGTACATATATGGTTTACTATTCAAGTGTATGAGCACTTTTTTGATATTCTGCTTCCTTGTACCTCTGCCTTTTGCCTAAAATCGATGTGGATTTTGTGTAAATTTAATTTTTAAATTTTTACTAAAAACTATTAATTTAACAAAATAATTTAATTAAAAAATCGTAGAATTACGCAAAATAAAAAAATGTTTTATAGAAGTGATTTTTCAAGATGGTAAATACGAAAAATATTTAATAATTGACACGCAAATTTTTTTAATTTTTTTTAAAAAAAATGTTTTTAACTTCTTTTTAGTTTTATAAACTTTATGTATTTTTTATTTTTTACGTAATTATTTAATTTTTTTGTTACAATTATAAATTAAAAAAAATATTTAGCAAAAAGAAATTATTTGTTGAATTGAAAATTTTAACTAATTCATCATAATTATAATGTCTCGATATTTAACGAAATATTTACAAATATTTTAAATTATGCCAGAATGTAGGAAACAATGAATGAAATTTCCAAGCAAACTTTATATAGATTATGTCACAAAAATAGTCTTAAAGATTTTTATTCAAATATTTTGATTTCCAGTCTAATTAAAATCCTAATTTAACGAACCAATTTTTCATTCACCAGGCATATTGTTTACATTGTATGTCCTCATATATTTCTAATCTAAATCTACACATTTCAGTGATAGATATTAAAAAAAATAAAGATTCACATTTATTTGTTTCTATTCGTTGTATTGGTTTTTTTAAAACCATCTTAAACAGATTCATCCAATAAATATATATTTGGGATTAATCTGGTTAGGATTCTTTTTATAATATAAAGGAATAAAGAATTAATTCCACGATCTAAGACTTTATTCTTTTATATAAATACAAACAAAAATTAAATAATTATATAAAAACACAAAATGCTTACTTTCATTTTAATTGATATATTTTTAGAAAAGTTTTGAAATAAGAATTTTAAAATAAATAATAAACAGATTAAAATTTATAATATGATTAGTAAATAATTTTTTAAAATAAAATGCTTGTGGTAAATTTAAATTTAATAGTTTTCTGATAAAATTTTATAATAAAACTTTAGCTATAATTTACAAATAAATTTTATAATTATAAGTTAAATTTTACAAATTAAATTGAAAGAAAAATTTAATAGATGGATTCTGGCGAAATAATTGAAGTAACGGGAAATTTGCTTATATATGTGTATTATTATCATAATTAAAGTTTTGCGATAAATATGAATTCTGAAATTTCAAATAAATTAAAGACAGTCAAATTTTTTAGGATGGTTATCAGTGAGCTATGATATTTTCTCTATATTAATTTTATACTAATCTAAATTTGTCTGAAAATGATATTTTTACAAGCTTAACACACTCCCCGTCATAATTCTTCTGGATCTTGAGACTAAGAATTCTAACATTAGCCATAATATTAGTCTCGATTTTCCTATTTGAGTTCATAATATTAGCAAAACTTTTCCTGATAAATGTAAGTCTAATGGCATGCATTTTTATAATGAGAAGAAAAAGTCAAAACGCTGGGAACCATATATACAAAATTTTCAAAAGAACAAATCGTAGTTTACAAATTTATTGCAAACAAACTATATAAGATATCACTGGATAGACTTGAAAACTTTTGACATGCACTCAACATGACACTTAAAATGTGTAACACGACAAACACTAAAAGGACAAGCTGTTACTTTCCATATATTATTCATCTGATTCATTTTTGCGGATTTTACATCTTCATCAATTTAATGACACAAATTTTGAAGATTTACTGTCATAGTTTAAAAACAACATCTTCTTTTTAAGCTTTTCCGATACATCATCCTTGGAATTCTTTTTCTTCAGACAACGCCCGACCTTCAAGTGATAATAAAGCCGGGGATCATCTTACTGGAAAGGGAAATCATTTATATAAATAATTAAAAACCTGATTTTTTTGTAATTATGCAATTGATTGTAAAAATTATTCAGTTGGTTGTAACACTTATTTATTTGAACGGGAATCCATATAATTGAAGTTGGGGAACCAACCAGTTTTTTTATAATGTATACATCTAAAAAATTCACTCAAAGTTTGTTCAGTCAAAAGAAAGGCCAACAAACTGTATTTCAAAAATGACATAATATATATTTTTCAAAACTCGTACATCGGAGAGACAAATCGTCATCTCAAAACCCGGATTAGCGAGCACTCGCAAATGAGTCGATCGAGTAAGGTTCTTGATCATTGGTTATGTTGTAAGGATAGAA
>MQRK01245353.1:0-12146 GCA_001938485.1 Girardia tigrina
CGGGTAATATATTAATTTCCCTAGTAAATCAATTTCTTAATGAATTTAATTTTTAAATAGTTATTAATTTCCTAGTAAACTAATAAAAATTAAATGCAGCTCTTGAACAATTCTATAATATATCAAAATTCTCATTTATTCAGAAACATTTGAACAGTCAAAATTTTCCAAATTCACTTCTATACTTGATTAAACAAAACTGGATTGGATCAAGGGAGATTGTAAATAATACTACATTGATAAAAATTATAATCCGTTGACGCTTGCATCAGGGTGAGTGGATTTTGGAGGCCACCAAACAGACCCGTTGTATGTTTCCCATTGGCGACGAATTCTTAACAAAAGGATTTAACGAGTACGCGTCATATAAAGAGCGCATGAAAAAGAAACAACATGAAGTTGCCGAAAAGCCGCTGCAATTGAACGGAAGCGAAAATTAGAAGAACAAGTGAGAACTTTACACGAAATGAGGGTAATATGCTGAATTATTAATATTATTTCATTCTTTTAGATTGAAGAGTTAATAGAACGCAGCAAAAAAACGTCGACAACTGATTCAAGCAGAGGAGGTTATTGACAAGAAATTTTGTCTAGAAAATGATGAGAAGACTGTCATAACGATGATTGAAGAATATCAAAAGAAGGTGACTTTGATTGCGGCTAGAAAAAAGGAGGTCGAACATGAAAAAAATAAAATACTGCCACAGAAGAAAGCCCAGAAAAACAAAACAGTACAGGAAACGAGTTCCAAGGCAGGGGCATTCCTCCCATAACTCTACTTTAACAACGATTGTACACCTATCCTTATTATATTGGGTTGACCAAAAAGTCATTGCGTTTTTTACTAAAATATTTATTATCAAAAAAATGACATGGATGCACAAATATTTTTACACGATATACTGTCCATTATTTTCAATCACTTTCTTCCACCTTTCCGGTAGCTTCATTATTCCTGATTCATAAGAACCTTTGCCTTTGTCAGCAAAAAAAGCCGTCAAAGAACGATTTGATGTCATCATTACTGGCGAATGTTTTTTTCTGTTTAAGGAATTCTGCAGTGATCTAAATAAGTGAAAATCCGATGGGGTCAAGTCTGGAGAATACGGTGGGTGCGGCAAAACCTCCCAACCCAGTGATACGAGTTTCTGGTGAGTGGTCAAACTTGTATGCGGTCTTGCGTTATCATGCTGAATTACAACTCCTTTTCGATTTGTCAATTCAGGACGTTCCTGTTGAATTGAATGAGCCAATTTCTCCAGCTGACCACAATATCTGTCTGAATTGATGGTTTCATTCCTCGGAAGGAGTTCAAAAAACACAATTCCTTTAAAATTCCACCAGGCGGAAAGCATAACCTTCTTTTGGTGAATTTCTGCTTTTGGGATCGTATCGCAGGTTCACCACGTTTTGTCTATGATCGTTGGCGTTCCACATTGTTGTAAACAATCCATTTTTCGTCACCCGTAATCAAGCGCTTCAAAAATGGATCACTTTGTTCTCGCTTCAAAAGGGAATCGTAAATGTCTATACATTTCACCAAATGAATTTCTTTCAGTTCATGTGGTAACCACATATCGAGTTTACTGACGAATCAAAGTTTCTTTAAATGACTTCCAACGATTAATTTTGATATTTCCAGAGTCTCTGCAACTTCTCTTGTCGCCATATGTGGATTAGATTTGATCAGTGCTGTTATTTTGTCGCCATCAACTTCAACTGGTCGACCGAGCGTGGTGCATCTTTCAGATGAAATTTTTCAGAACGAAATTTATAAAACCAGTAGTGACACTGTCGAAGTTTTAAGGAGTCACTACCATATACAAAACATATCTTCTTATGAGCTTGCACAGCGGTCTTCCCTTTGCGAAAATAATGCAACAAAACATGACGAATATGCTCATTTTGATTTTCCATGTCGAATTGACGGCAAAGTAATAAATTAAAACAAAATCAATTAATATTTTGTATAAACACAGTTTGAAAATTAAGGTTTCAGAATATATAATTGAATTTAAATTTTATCACATCGTTTTATATTTTCAAGCTTTTTATTAGGACGTGCTCAAAAACGCAATGACTTTTTGGCAAACCCAATATGTGACATAATTGTACCTCAGCGTAATTTCCAAAGTAAACTTATGATTGTGTCGCCGAATTCTTTTGGGAGATATAGTTTAAAAAATTTTTAACGTTTTTGTATCTCTGTGAACATATGTCTTCATTTATATTTGATGGGGTATTCCGGGGGAGGTATTATTTTAATTTCATTGGGAGTACAACATTCCGTGCATAGTAGCATTGTGTCATGCGGGAAAACTTAAAAATTGACCATTGGCATCATTGATTTTTAATGTACATAGTGATTCGTCCAATCATATTAGAATATTTTGACGTAACACACTGATGTAATGGTCACCTTACCTTATAAACAATAACTTTTTACTTAAATACAAGGAACGACTTACGATCTGTCCCCATTTAAAATTCATAATCAATAATTAAATGAATAAATTATTGATCAAATAATTAAATAATAATTATAGTGCAGTAAAACCACTCTATAAAGTTCCCTCTTTATAAGATGTAATTCTCTATAAGAAACAATATTTTTGCTAATATGAAAATTAAAACAGATTCAAAGCATTATTTTTTCTATTATTCATTAATTTAATTTATAATCATTCCCTCTCTATAAGAAACTTTTCTTATAGAGAGGTAGTTTTCTCGGTCCCAAATAACTCCTTATAGAGAGGTTTTACTTTAATAAAAAATAATTGAACAAATTATTAACTAAATAAATAAATTATTTTTATATCGATGTCAAGTTTCAGAAAAATGTAAGATGATAATTTTATTTTTAATTCTTGAGTGTATAGGGGAGATCCAAAATCGTATCATAATTTATTTTAATGAATTTCTAAAAATAAATTTTTAATTTTCAAATTATTTTTTATAATTTTTCAGATTTTATTTGTTAATATTTTATTATTTTGAAATTATTTTTCGTTTATTATTATTATTAGAAATTTCATTTGCAAAATAAAATAAGAGAAACAAATATAAATATAACCAATTTCAAAATTCAATATTATTGAGTCGTTAAATTTAATCGATTTCACTTACTGATGTTATTTTCCAGAAAATACGATAGATTGATTATTTGTTCAAAAAGAGAGTAAAATTCGAACACTAAATTGTCGATTGTCTCATCGGATTTGTCGATATGGGTATCCGTCATGGAAAAAGAAACAAAATTACTTATTTTTTTAAAAGACAAATTGAATTTGTTTCACGTAAATTATTACCATTGATTTATTTAAACAAATTTTGTATTTTGCAAATATTTATAAAAAGAATATTATTGAATATAAAAATTAAAATTTAATATCGATTTTTCGTAACGCAATCGTTTTTTATTTTTTAAGAATAATATTTAAAATAGTCTTTTCATTTACAAATATATTCAGATTAATTTATTTCCGATTATACTAACATTTGTACATGGCGAAACATCATAACTTTTCACAGAATATATTTTAATGTTTTACCATAAATTCATACAAAATTTTCTACATAATGAGCTGTTATTTAATATAATTAAACTACTTAAAACATCCTAAAAAATAAAAATACAATAAATCAATTAATTACATCCTTATTCATTTAATACAGAAATTATTACTTTTTAAATAGAAATCATTCGTGTTTATATAGAATTTATAAGCTTTTATATAGATATTATAAATTTTTATTCAGAAAAGGTAAATTTAACTTTTAGTATAAAAACATATTTCTTTAATATTTTGTTTTTTGAGAAATTTTATGAGTATTTTTTATAATTTTTCAATAAATCTAGCGTAACATGTTCCACTTATTTCAAAATGATAACTAAGTAATTGATAAACTTTAATAAAAATACTTAATTTTTTGAAAAACTGTGTAAATTTCGTTCAAAAGGAATAATTTTGTATTTGAATATATTTTAGGATAAAATTTTTACACTAAATGATTTGAGCAACTGTTTATTTATAATTCAATTGTATCAAATATCTCCAATAATTATTAATTATTCGATACATGACTGTAGCATTTAGTATTAGAATAATTTTGAATTTGAAGTATCTAACTGTGCAGAAAGGTAAGACTGTTTGATAAATTATCACATAGTATTAGAAATTAAAAAATTGTCTATTTACTTTATAGTTTATTTCAATATTTTCATTTCCAATAATTTTATATGTAAATTTATTTTTAATATTTTAATTTATTAGTAGATCAAAAATTTGGATAATTAAAATTTAGTAATTTTATTTTTTTTCAAGTGATTTTTGTTTAAAATATTACGTATTTAAAAATTGAAAAGAAAATTCATCCATTAAAAAAATATATTTAGAAACAATATATTTCGACGAATCATCCGTCAAATTAACATCATTAACAATTAAAGTAATTTAACTAAAATATATTATTTTAAAATAACAAATATTTTCAATATAGAAACGCTGCATAATGTAATGTGAAAAACTTTGATAAAAATGTTGTTCTGATTTACGGCCGAGAAGAGTCGAATGCGAGAACGTGAAGAACACAGCTTTGCCTTGGAACATAGAGTCAGAAGTCGATGAACCAGCGACTATCCATATGAAGCGTGTGCGAAAAAGGCCGAAATACTTGGAAGACTACGTCGTAGATGGAGATTCGGAAACGGACGAATCTGGTGGGGATGTGCGATGAGATGATAATCGAAAATAAAAATCTCGTTAATTCGATTTTAATATTTTGTTTAAATATTCCGGTCTTTGGGATAAACGTGTTTTTTCTATTTAATAAAATTTAGGAACTTGTTATTCATTGTCATTCTCTACAACAAATGTTTTAAACAATCAAAATTTCAAGAAAAATTCAAATAATTATATTCAATGATACATTCATAGGTTTTTTTCTGTTAAATTAAATTTTAACTATGATTATGTTACCTCACTTTCTATAATTATCCCTAATGATTTGACCAATTTTCCCTAGTCTGATTGAGCTGAAATTTTGCCGGAATGTATAATCCTGATGTCATTTTATGAAACACTATAAAAATTTTATAATAAGTCAATTTTATGCCAAATTAAAAATTGTTAGCAATTGTTCCCAACCTATTCGTTATTTATTAATTAAATAAAAAACAAATTAAATTCAAATTTGTGATTTATTATATTTGTCATAGCTTTATAGATTTTTGTAAAAATTCGAAATAAATACATTTTGCATTTCTTTTTAATTATAGTTTATTTGTTTGAATCTTTGCCGTAAAGAATTTTCAAAAAATATATATTTTCGAAACTCAGTGTATTTCAATCATTTCTATAATTTTCTCAATTTTAAATTTTTTTTAAGAAGTAATGAGCAGTAACAGTGCTCTGAACACAAGTGAATACAAAGCAGCAAAATTTCCAAAATTATTTGATCAAACATTTTTAGTCAGGCCATATATTTACAGATTCCACGTTTGCACCGCACCGAAAAATACATTTAAATTCTCCTCTTAATGGGCCACTGTAATTTCATTTTGGTTATTTTATCGACTAGTTAATTATGTCTCCAGTAATTAAAATAATGATCGTAATTGAATTAAAAAATAAACTGTAGTGACACAAAATTATAATCGGTATTTATATATATTAAAATCCGATATTTCTTATTTTTAATTACAAATTTTCTCAGTAAAATTCTCAGACAAATCAAATGATTTTTTTCACGCAAATTAAATCTTTGTCAAAATTGGTTTTTGTTTTAATGCACAGTTTTTATTGATAAACGCCAGTGTTGTAAATAATTTTTTTGCAATTTTTCGAATTGTTTTTCGAATTTTATATCACGCTCCTCTACCGCCTCTACCACAAATCTGATTTGATGATTGTCCAATCGAATTTCATCGCCAATTGTAAAATCATCGAAATCTTTTCCGTCTTCGCGGAATCCAGTTAACCGGCATCGATTTTCTCGCCGAATGATTCTGACAACGGCAGCAACGGTCGACCGAAATCGTCGATACGAGTATCGACAATCGAATGCGCGACATCGGCCGCTCTGATCGAATCATCACCCGATAACAGTCGATTATTATCGACCACAAAATAAACATTTATTTATTTTAAATTAGTATAATAAAAAATTATTTATATTGCAATAATTTCAAATAAAATTGTAAAATATAATTTAAGTAATCGACTGGTGTCGACTGGTCACTTGCAATCCGCTCAAACACATCGTTAACGGAATTATTCATGATCGATATGGCTTTACCGGAGATGCCAGCGTCTGTGTGCACCTGCTGCAACAAGAATTCTATCATTTGTCTTTTTTCTTCGATTTTCGACTCGGGAATTGGCTGAGATAATAGAGATTTTTGGATTTCTTTCAATACTTTCGATTTTAATGTCGTTCGAGCCGACTTTGCTGTTCCTAAAGAAGAAGCAGTGCTTCGCGTACTCTGATAATTGAGGAATCTCTTCTCTAAAATTCTCGTATTCGATTTCGGTGGATGAGATTCAGTTTTCATTTATTTTAATTTTAATAACGATTAAAAATCGATAAACTGTAATAAATTTTGTTAGATAACAATTCCCATATAAACAGATTCGTTAAAACAAACGAATAAAATCTAATACATAATTAATATATAATATATATCTTATATAAATTTAATGAATTGAAATTGGAATACAAAATTCCAATTTCAATGTTATTTATTTATTTAATTTCTTTTCTTTCATTGGACTCATGCTTTGGAAATCCTCTCGCCTTGTCCAGAGCTTTCTTCCAATTCAGAAAACCTTGGAAAGTCAAAGCTTTTTCTTTTCTTTCTTGCAACTAAAAAAACGACAGGGATAACAGAGTGCAGTATCTCAATCTTCAGAATACTCCAACCATGGAAAACTTTTCAACCGGTGGTGATGAAAACTCCGACCGTCTTCGTTTTTAGGATGACTTCTTTTCTCTGAATTTGCAGAAGAGAGGAGTGGTATTGAAGAATGATGCAAAATAAGTGATATATCAGAGCATCTTTGCACTGATGACGATGACTCGAATGCCACAGATACAACTTAAGACGCTGGAGCAGGTGTAATTGATAAATGAGATGGGGCTTTTGGTGAATTCGCTTTATTTAAGCGAATAACAAATTAATCCATTATGATTGTAAATTATCACTCAAGTAAACAAAAAATGTGTAATTGAAACATCTCGCCATATAAAGCAATGTACCCATATATACAAAATGTAATCAATAATTCAGGTTCTAGATTTAGATTTGTCTGCATGATGATTTGGTATGACTACGTACGTGTGTTCACTGTATTATTATTCTTATATTATTTCTCATTTGTGGTTGGAGTGAATGTATGTAAAGTCCATTTATTCTTGTAATACTTCTCTTTCTTTAGTTGAGAATCGCTTTCTACTTTCTTATGTGCCCAGAATTTAAAAAGTATCGGATAAGGGAAACAGCAGTACGGGTGTTGGTGAATAGACGGAGTGCTGCTGTAAGACATAGTGGGATGGTGTACCGATGTGTGCAAATTCATGATGTAGCCAATTATTCATGAATTTAATTGATAAAAATTATGTTTTTTCATTGCTTTCTTTAAAACAGTTCAATTGAAATTTTTTAGAACAAATATGTTAGTGGGGCTGACATCTTTTCTGGGAGGGCTAAGGCACCACCAGTTCCTTTTGATATGTCCCTGATGTGTTCCAATATTTTACTATATTTACTGATATTTTAATATTGCTTTAGTTTATCTGATAAAGTTTTTTAAACAAGTGCAAACAATACAACATGCAAAGTAATACCAACGCTTGTGGATGTATATGAAAATATTTTTTTGAAGTTCCAAACAGTTTTTTTGTTCAAATTCTAATTTTTTATAAATATTAAAGTCACAGTAAAATTTTATTTTTAATAAATTACAAATTTATAAATTAAAAATAATTTCATTTTAACGGTATTTGTAAGTGTTAGAGCGGGCGCAGGGTGGTGATGGCGCCCCGGGATTGGGAAATCAGTGCTTCCAGGACGAGGGGAACGAAAAAACTAATCTTATCAGCACTCGCCTGCCGCTTATCAATCTCGATTTCATTCTTTTTGTTCTGAAGTCTCTCTTCGTTATCATCAGATGCATAATCATCGGCTCTCACAACAACAGTCTCCGTTCCACGGACCACATTAATCTCTTTCACCATCACAACTTTATTTGACTTCACACCGCCCATCACTCGCACTAATCAACCCGTCTCAGTCCAACAAACCTCAACATCGCACCCGTCAACTCATACAAAAATCGACCATCGGCGGTAACGCACACGCTCTCGTCCTTATCATAAACCTTATCAATCACGACAGATTGACCGCGAAATTCCCCATTTCAATACAAACGATCGACTATCGTAACACACGAAACCTGAACAATCCAATTTCTTTTAATGGCAATCTTCGATCGATCTTTTCTGACTGTTTCGATTATTTCCTTCGTAATATTTTTCTCGTTTGATAATCTGACACAATCCGATCGAAGCGCGATCAGTTTCGCGTCGTCTTTCGCTTGATCGTCACTCGTAACATAGATTCGTCTTAGGAAATGTATTCGATTCGCGCGATTTAATTGACGTGTCATCCTTTGACGATCTCCACGATCGATCCAAAGACTTGGGAATTTCGATCAATTGGACCGATTGCGGTTTGAAATTCGATTTGGCAGTAGTTGTTTCGCGATCTAATTTGATTATTTTTGGAAATTCTTAACACAACAATTTTATTTTTTTATTTAACAACTCCATTAAACTTTATTTCCAAAACAATAACGCAATTTTAAAATTTTAATTTGAAAACACGACTGCGACAAATTTCCCAAATTGATCGATTTTAACAATCGATTAAAAAAACAAGTTACTAAAAATAACTGGCCAATCAAAACGGCCGAAAACTCGAAAAGAAAATTTTCTCAAAATTACTATTACCACTACAACGTGGTTTTTTTCTCTTTTGATTGAATATTTTCTTTGCCTTTTCAGCAACATATTTTTTATTCTTTCTTTTTTTAATCATTTAATTTTGTGCCATTCTGACATTTTTTCTTTTTCTCTTTTTTATATTTAATCAAATTATACTATAAAACAAGTCAGGCAATAAAATCACAACTGTAAAGGTTAATTGATCAAAGGCTTCTATTCATCTAGGTTATCGCTGTCATCATTAATTGATGCGCTGATGTTGGTTGTGGGAGTAGAGGCATTGAAGTAACAAATGAGAATGAAATTCAGATTTTCAACGCGATTATAAATCCTTGTACCGATCATAGGAAAAACGAACCCATCAATTTGTAATATTTCGTATGTTGTATCAAATGATTTCCCATATTCAAGATTGTCCAAAGTGCAGCCATTAACGTTCGATGAACAGCCGTCAGATTTTTGGAAATGGAGAGACCAAAATAATTGTAAAATGCACCAATCATACGAGCCATTATCTTTTCTACAAATCTTATCAAAAACAAATGACATAATCGAGGTTGAGAATGAGTTTTGAGATGAAACTGTCACTGTTTTCATGTCATTTAAATTGATTTGTTTGACAATTTAAATTTTGTGATTCATTAATTCCTTTTGTTCAAAATTCATCAGAATTAATCTGCCCATTCAACGAATCCACCACGTTCGTTGCCGTTGTTGCCGGTCTGATCGTCTCATTTTTTTCAAATCAAACAGTATTCATTAAACACAAATCTTTAAGTTTTGACTCCAAGAATCTGTTGTGAAATTTTATGGCCTGTGCAAATATGTTGACATCTTTAATAATAAAATTAACATAAAATACAGGATTATTTACTATTAAAGTATTTATATTACAATTTTCAAGGTTAATACAATTAAATTATTCAAATATTTTAACTCCATAAAACCCTTTACAAGATGACTTAGATAATAATTTTACGAATGATACCTTTAAATTAATTTGAAATATCAAATTTAAAATAAAGTTTTTAATTTTCTTCCTTTTTTAACTCGAATTATTTCTATTTTTCGCTACCTTAAATAATAATATAATCTTTTATTCTTTTTATTTATCTTTAAATAACTTTTAGTTACATTTTCTTAATAATTTTACAAATTTATTTTTCATCAAACAATAAATGATTTACATATTATTTGAAGTTGATATAAATTAATATATTTTCAATTGTTGAACAAAATAAATATTTAATATGAAAAAAGTATTTTTAAGATATGTACATTCTTCAACAAATTTGTAAATATAAATGTTTTGCATATTCAAACAAGTTAATAAAAAGTCTAGTGATAATTTAAGCGCAATTTCCTTATGTTATTCGGTGCCCAAATATTAAAACGTTTATATCAGTATTGTTTACATCAAGTAAACAATGTCCATATAAAATTAACTAATTAATCCATATGAAATTAATAGTTGTCTATTAATTATTAAAACGTTTATATCAGTATTTGACTATGAATAATTTTTTGTGACCGAACGAAAGGATATTTTTGAAAACTTTCTTCGGCAATATTGTTCTAAATTATTGCAGGAATCTATTGGTAAATGTTTCAAGTCGCTAAGTGGTCTGGTTGCCGAGATATAGGCCAAAAACTGCATTTTTCGAGGTTTTTTGGCTTTTCCGGGAAATCCAGGAAGGAAATCCGGGAATTTTTTTGGCCCACAATCATCCTCCGAACTTGCTTAACATAGTTGCTTTTGGAACTAGCCCTCGATATTGCTTCGTTGAGGAGGAGATACGACTTAAAGTTGCGGACACACATCCACACAGAAATAACCAATTAATAATCGCAATTGTCAGTATGGAAATTGCGCTAAAAACTACTTATTCCTAATAAAATAAAATTCTAAATATACATAATGTAAGATGTAAATGTAAATAATTTGTAAATATTCTTTTATATATTCAGAATTAAAAAATAAAAATCTAAAAATTATTTAATAAATATAAAAATACTTTAGCATATTTTTGTTATTTAGAATCAGGAATCTTAACAGTTTTCAAATGGCTAAATAAGATGATTGCAAAATAAAAGTATATATAGAATTAATATTAATAATAAATATAATGTTTAGGGAATGATAATCAGAATCGCATAGAAAATCCAGATTTTAAACTTTTTACTAACACTTTAGTGTTTTATGATTTTATTCAAATTTTTACTTAAAAATACAACAGAAAATGACAAATATAATTGTTTAACCGATTTGACTGTAACACTAGTCGGCATTTCTAACTGAATTAAGTCTTAACATTTTTACCAAATGCTCCCAGTTTTAAAACTGTTTACCTATTGATTTCTGAGGTCTTTACAATGGGTAACTCGACAAATATGAGAAAATGAATAATTCAATGAAGTAATAATTCAAATAATAATGTGTCATTTCAGTTTCGTTTAAAATTAAATTTATTTTCATAAAATAACTTTAGTGCAAAAAATGAGTCAAAATTTAGTTAATGATGAGAAATTTTCGTTATTTATTTTTATTTTAATATATTTTGTATTAAATTATCAATAATTTATTTCAATTTTTCTAATATTAACGATGAATTCATTTTAGTAATTAACATATTTTCATTAAGTTTATTATCTTTCTAATTTTGTACTAAAAGTGTTTTGAGCATTTGTCAAGGTACCCTTTACTATGATACTTTTTGTTAGTCAAAATTCAGTTAAAATAAATAATTTATAGGAACAGTGTTTAAATTTGATTTTAAAACAAGCATAAAAATCAATAATTACAATTATTTTTACTTACAAATGAATTATATTATCAAATGTGAAAAGAAAACGAATAAGTTTCAGAATTTATGAGACAATAATACAACATTTCTTGGTCATTCTTTTACAAAAATAAAATCAAGGGCATTATTGCCCTAATTAACAAAGTTTACTACGTTGAAATATTGTTGGGTTTTAAAATTATTAAAAATGTCTTTAACTTCAATTATTCACTTTTTAAAATACAAATCTTAAATCTTTATCTTTAATCGTAAATCTCTTTTCTTAATTCTTTAGTCAATAATTCTCAATCAATAATCTTTTATCAATAATTCTCAATAAATAATCTTTAATCAATAATC
>MQRK01245354.1:2436-16154 GCA_001938485.1 Girardia tigrina
ATATATATATATGTATATATATATGTATATATATATATATATATATATATATATATATATATATATATTGATTAAAATATATTAATTTAATTTTAAAGTTCTTATTAACATTTTAAAATTTTCCGAATAATCCAACGATTCAAAACATTTTAAGTACTAATCTTCCTCAAAACAACATACCATAACAACCATTTGAAAATATTCCTCACAAAGAAGATTTTCCAAAAATAACAATATTTTGAATTCAATTAATAATGATCATAATGTTGATAATCGGCCGAGTGGCTTCTGGAGAAAGAATTTCAAAAGTTAATACACAGGTTGACAACGATATCAGAATTTTGGAAATCATAGAAAGGATCAAATGGTTGTGTAATCACGTCGAAGTTTTAAATGAAGGAAGTTTTAAAATTCAAACAAAAATATAATGAAATTAAATAACCTTCTTATGGATTGTTTATACGCTGTAATTTATGTTTTAAATTGAATAGCAAGGAATTTGGTGATGATGATAAATGTGCATCTGCTAAAAAATATTAGAATTTTGAGAATTTTGAAAAATAATTAGTCAATTGATTTGACGATTTGTAAAACGATTTGTGGTTAGAAGTTCGAAAACGATTTACATGAATTGTGATAAAATTTGTAAATTTTTTTAAAATTTTATATTGATTGAAAGTGGAAAAATTTTGGAAAAATCTTTGAAATGTTTGAGCTGTTTTATTTTGCGAAAGATTCTAATTCCGTTTGAATAAGTGTTTAAGGATTCTTGCCATTTTTAACAAGCTAGGTTTACCACGAATGAATTAGGTATATGCCTAAAGATTCATTTCAGCACAGACTCGGTTATAATCAGTAAGATCAACTTAAACAGCGTCTCTCACAAATTTCATCGATTGTATGCGAAAGTAAAATTCACAAAATGGAGCAAATAAAAAGTGGCTGAGATATCTGCAGTTTTCATTGAAGAGGATGGAGACAGTATAAATGTTCTATACAATGTGTTAAAAAATAATAGTCCAGGTAAATCGATGAACTACTATTTTTACCCAAAAAGAAATAATATGACGTGATACTAAATTAACCAAACCAATTTCGATTTGTAGAGGTTTAGTGAATTTAGTATATCTGATTGCAAACAAGTAATGTTAGTGTGAAGAAATAAATGATATGATAACCAAATAAAATAACTTTTATTAACTCAACTTCTAAAAAGTAGCAAACCAGTCTTTTGAATCGATAAAATGTACGTTAGTGTCTTCAGAGAAAAATTTCGAATGAGGTAGAATCGATTGTGGATTTTGTTAGTGTCGTCAGAGAAACTTTCTAATGAGTTAGATTCTGTTGCAGATTTTGTTAGTGTCGTCAGAGAAACTTCCGAATGAGTTAGATTCTGTTGCAGATTTTGTTAGTGTCGTCAGAGAAACTTCCGAATGAGACAGATTCTGTTGCAGATTTTATTAGTGTCGTCGGAGAAAACTTCGTATATTGAGCCAGAAAATAATCTTGCAGCCAAAAAAATAACTATGTTATAATTATAATTATAGCTATCGATTTTATAATTTGTGATTGATCTCGTTTTGAACTTTTAATTCAAAATGAAATCATAACTACATAATTATAATCTCGTAGTGATAATTATAATTTTGTAACAAAATTATAATCTTTCACAAAATTCACAATTTCTTTCTTTCAATCTTTCTTCTTTCCTTTTACATTCTTTATAAATGAAATAAGCCATAAATAAAATTTATCACAAAAACATAAAAAAAATAACAAAAATCGCATGACATAAAAGCAAATAAAAAAATACGTACATACATAAAAATACTCACGACATAAGTAGGGCACTACACAATGGATCAATTACAAACGAAGAATGAAGATTTTTCAATTTCACAAGAACAAATAGCCTGTCAACAAACTTTAAACCAGGGAAACCGCACAAGACAACCATGTGCCGTGCTTGTGGAAAGGATGTCGAAACACAAATACATGTCCTTTGCCACTACAAAATAAATGGCTCGTTGATCGTTGCGCGACACAACGCAATAATACAACTTGTCAAGGAGACGCTTACAAGAGAGAAACGTATCCTTGATATAATTATTGACCATGAATGTGTATGGTCTGACTCAAAAACTGAATAGATCTCCAAATCTAGAAGAAGAATTCAAGGGAGATATCGCTGATCGACGTCAAGATACTATACGACACAGACTGTGTGTGAAAATTTATCGAAATATTACAAATTGTGCAGCTTAATCGCCATATGTTCATAATTAAACCAGTGTTTATTATTAATAAGCTATAATTATATCGTTTTTTTTACTTTTTTGTGTTTAATTTGAAAAAAAAATTTTGCAATTACTTGGCAAAATGTTTACTTTGAAAAATGAAATGATCAGGTAAAGGTATTATACAATATTTATTACTAGTTTGAACAAAAAATAGAGCTTAAATATAAATATAATTAAATATAAATATAAACTTAAATATAATGAGAATTTAAACCTCTATCTGCATAATTGCTTCAATTTCAGCAATGTCTAGATGTCCATCTTCATTCGTGTCTAAATATTTGAAATCAGTAAAATCTTTTAAAAAATAATTTTGATTAGAAATTAAAATTTGTATAATTTTAATTATTTAAAATTTTAGTTTATGAAATTCATAAGTCGAACTCAGACAATTGTAAATCACTAAACATATCAATTTATAAGCCATTTCAGCATTAGTTAGAAATGTTTAGGAATAATCAAGATATCAATGCATTCAGAATGAGACAAGATCGATTTTACTATAAGAACACACTAAAAGTGAAAAAGGTAATGAAGGACTTGTCGAAACTTATTAAAATCATAAAGAAATATGCTTATATTCAATTTTAAATTGTTTCATACACGAACCAATAACAATTTTTTTCAATAGAATTCTGTACAAAAAAACTGTAAGATAAGTTCGTAAAATATATACCTTAAAAATGCCATACTTCATTAACAAGAAAATATTTAAAGTCCGAAATTATGTCCTAATTGGTATCACTGGATTCATTGACACAAAATGCTTTTAATTCTATAATGAATAGATTGAAAAATTCACTCACAGATGGAAACTGCTATTGATTGTTATTGTTTTCAGCTACATAATATTAAAAAAATATTTGTTAGAAGAAATCTACTTAATTATCATCATAAATGAAAACTTGCAGGAACTCAATCCCACTAGTAAAAATACACTGCTAGTGACTAGATATTACGATGTGATTTATATATATTTACTTTATTTTGTTAATTTATATAAGTTGAGACTTATACTCGAATTTCAAATGACAGTTGACTTATTTTTTTCAAAATCCAATGCGATATTCTTAAAAACTTAACTACTTGATGTATGGATCAGAAATAAATACGGTTTTTATATGAAACGTAAAGGAACTAAAAGATTTAATGTCATCTAAACTCTTTCCTCCCATTACTTTTGGAACACCCTATATTTTTAATTAATTTATGTATTCTATAATAATAATAATTTTCTCAATTGATTAAATTAAATAACGTAATTGTATATATAAACAATTTTACCGTGGAGTCTAAAAAATGTCACAGGGTTGAAGGTACTTGGATCTAATTTGTCTTCTTTTTCCCATACTTCTTTTAATTGTTCCTCAGTTCCCTTTAAAAAATTGTAAAATAAAATTATTCAGCAAATATTTACGGGATAATGTATTGAAGGATGCTCTTTATGTCGTTTTTGAGCTGCTTCATCCAATAATCTTTGTTTTTCCCTCATTTCTTTAGATTTAATTTTCGACAGTCTTATTCTTCTTCTCATTTCCTTTTCCATTTCATAACGGCGAAACTCTTCTTCAGCCTCCGCATCTAATTTGTTAGCAATTTCGACAGTCTATATCATCAAGGGATTTTTAATTTTGATATAAATATTATATACCTTTGTTATCAATTTACGCAAATCTTCTTCTTCAAAGTTTTCATGATTAACAATGTTAACGTGATCTTTATCGATACGAGTTAATGGTTTAGTATTTACTTTTTGTAATTTTTCTAATCTAGCCTCCATTTTATTTAATCTGTTTACTTCAATTCGCTTGATTTCATCAAGCTTACTTCGGACATGATGTGAAACCAAATCAAAATGATTTACGACACTCATTATCTGTAAAAATAAAATAAATTATCATAAAAAATTGTTACAGTAGTACAAAAAAATAAACCATAATAAATTTATGAAATATCTACTGCGTAAAAGTGTATTGTAATGACTTACACTCTAATCACTTAATGCGAACGCTTGAATTAATTCGAGCACACTTACAGAAATGTGCACGTTAGAGTTAATTTGAGCGGTGATTATGTTAATATTTATTTAATAAAAACATTCGAATATAATAAATATTATACCAAAGAGCATTATTCGCTTTTTACACATGAAGGATTTTTTTACCACAATTTTACACACATTATTATATGGTTATAACTAATTTTCATTTAGTTATACCCAAATTACATTTAATTTTAGATTTATAATATATAAATATTATATATGACTATAATTATTATATTATAAATATTATATATATATATATATAATTACATACATTAATTTTTAATATACGGTCTACAAAAACGACAAAATATATCTACGATACAGTCTTCATTTTGAATATCACATGATATTTCAATATTTACTAAAATTCTGAGAGTATCAATGCGTTCTGATTCAGTTATGTTTAGGGTAATCTCAGATTTTATCAGTATAGAGTGAATAGTTTAAATCAATTTGCTGTAAACAGCTTAGTGGTGTAAAATTCTCTACTTTCCCTTGTTTTCTTTAATTACGATGGTTAAAAGTAACTGCAAAGATTATAAGTAATTGCAAATAAATTAAGTATGTTACGACTGTGCACCACTATGATTGGTTGCATGTTAATTTAAATAGATATTTTTCCTTACCTCTATAATATAAAATTTTAACTATTTTTAAAAGTTATAACTAAATGAGAAAACATTTACGACAAGTATATTGCAATAAGGATTTCTTTTAAATATTAAATTTATGATGTAATTTTCATTCTATTTATTCATAAAATAATATATACTCAAATGAATTATCTATTTATAGTTTTTTGTTATTAATTATGAATAATAAGCAGTTAGTTATAACTAAATGCAAAGGTTATAACCAAAATGAGAACAGGTCTATTAGATAACTTCGCTTGTTTGCACGTTTTCAGTAAATATTGCAAATAATTTTATTTTTTTTTCGATAATTGTTTAATTGCTTCATATCAACATCTACAAATCTTTTGTCAATTATATGAATATTTTAATATTTACCTAATTTTTAATTTAATTTTTTTTAATTTACCTAATTCTCATGCTTCAATGAAGCTGAAATTTTGCAAAAATTTGTAATTCCAATTTTACTATCAAAATGATTATTTTTCACTTTTTGCAAAAAATAAATTTACGATTAATAACTAAGGTGATTATATTTTTTATATTTTTAATATATTGTTGGTATTTTTTTGTAATAAATACATTTTATGATTCTTTTTTAATTAAAGTTTATTTGGTTAAATCTTGGTCATGAGGAATTTTCAAACAACAATGATTTTCTGCATTTGGAGTATCCTAGTCTTTACATAAATTTATCGTAGTAACAAATAACTCTCTGGTGGTTTAAGGTACATAAAAGGTGCTCCGAAGACCGACCTATCTAAATCAGGAATAGGAACAAAACTATTTGGTCAAATATTTTCGAGTCGGACTAAATAGATCGGGATTCCCCTCTGTTTGACCAAACGAGAACATATACCGAAATTTTACCCTTGACCAATCGGTCATTTTACCATCCCGACCGACTCGATAGACCAAATCGTTTGAATTGTTGACCCGAAAATCTCGACTTGGAATCTCTCAAATTTTTTAAAATTGTTATCGATTCATAGTCACACTTCAGAAATCAGTACAATCCTATTGATTACGAAATAACATTTGAAATTAAACAGTGATAAACAAAAAAATCAGAGAATTACGTCAAGGGAAATTTTCAGTCCATCTTTGTGGTATCTACTATTTTTCACCACATAGTCAATGACATTATAAGTGTTGTTATATATATTTTATTTATTTTAAGTATTTTATATATTTGACTAGATTTTTTTGTTTTAATAGTTATTTATTACTTTCTTTATGTTTATAGTTATAATTCAAATAGTTAACAAATATTTTAATTTTCTTTGTTATTTACAAATATTTTTATACATTTTTTCAAATATGATATCAAAATAAGATTTAGAATTAATTGCATTTTTAAAAAAATGTTTTTGTACACATTTTTACATAAAATTACGAATAATGGTTTAAGTAAACCTTTATTTAAATAAATGAAGTAAAATTACTTAAAATTTTTTATGGCCAGCGAGCCATACCCTGGTAATATTTGAACAATTCCGGACAGTGTTGAATAAATTGCGATTAATATTTATTATTTATTTATTTCATTAGCGAAATTTTCATCTCAACAAAATAAATTCACATTGTTAAATAGTTAAATTATCAAATAGATAAATATATATTCAGAATGAATAATAAAATAAACGATTCAGCTTATTTTATTTGATCTCTAATGAGATGTATTGACCTAATACAAAATAAATTTACCCCTAACTTTTGCGATTTAAAAGAGGTATTTAAAACATCTATTTGCCTTTTTGAATTTAAAATTTAATTATGTTTGATTACTGTGTTACTTGCCCAGATTGAAAAAATAAAAAAACTGGAAAAAATTTTTTAATTCAATTAATCATTAAAAAATATTCTTTAAATAAACTGTCACTGGTGTACTCAATTCGAATTTAAATGGAATAAAAAGTAAATGTCCGTCTTCGTTCTAATTCACTGCTTTTCATTTTACAACAATCTCTGCGCCTAAAATTTCCATACGACATCCATCAATCCATGTCACTCCACAATGTGTGAGACTGTCTGGACTGATTCAACCGGCACCCCACTTTGAGGAAACATCACACAATTAACTCCGTCAGATCGGTCGAGCGGATCATCTGGTCACAACCCGATAAATCGATTGAGTCACTCATTGCTGCGGGAGCCATTGCCGCACGTGTGGCGATCGGTCCGAGAGCGTTGATCGGTTACCCCTGAGTCTAACCGATTTAAAAACGTACGCAAATCACTCGGACAACTCCTTCGATCTCCGAGCTCCCATTTAGTCAAGAGATCCTGGCTGCTACGACTCATCACAGGAACCAGTACTTCAACTACTTATATTGTCTACTTATAAGGCAAATTTTATTCATATAAACAATTTTGGGGAAAGAAAAGTTAAAAACAAATAATGTAAATAAAATGTTTTAGATAAAATAAAAAATAAAGAAATCAAATACTTTTTGTTTGAAAAGATAAAATCCTTGATCCTTTACAAGCAACAGAAAAGCCTAGATCTTCGAAAATCATCAAGATTGAACAACAAAGAACGAAAATGCAAACCACTAAAATAGTAACTCATTTCAATATGTTAGGTTTATCTATTTATGATACACCAAAAAGTCTTGTGATAATTTTTTTGCAAGTCTTTGAACTGAAATTTGAACGACAAATTCTCTCTAATCGCTGAAGTAGACAATAAATAATCAGTTGTTATATTAATATGTTTAATTTATTTTCAACATAGTCAAAGTTTCCTTGTGACAGATGAAAATTTAGAGTTGCTTCTACTATTGCAGCATTAAGAAATGGAACCAACCCTATCTTATTTTTCATAAATTTTGTTCTTATTTAGCTCAACTCTCCACTCACCCGATTGTTAATTAGTGTGACAGTTGTGTGTTTGAATTCAGTAAAAACAACTATTACAAGAGACATTTACAAAGAAGGATAATGTTGAATCTGCTGTATATATTGAAGAGATTGATTATTGAAAAGATTAATTCATTTACGTGCTGAAACAACTTAATACTCATTTCCTAGCTGCAGATTATATGTAATTACATGATAGTGTTATTGTCTTTGGATAATTTAAAATAAATAGCGTCAAGACTTTCTGGTTACCATTAGTATAATCAAATTATCTATGATTCCAATTTTATTGTGAATTTTATAAAACATTTGTATAAAAACTCATGCATTTCGTTTTAATATTTTGGTATATTAAGATTTTGATCAAATCAGCTCTAAAGCAACTCAACGAACTTGTATTCAGTGTGATTGTTAATGTTGCATATTAAAAGACAATTTTTAATATTTAGAGCAGTATTGTTATTGCTCAATCTTAAAAATCATTTAACTTATAGTACTGGTCTAAATTATGCTTCTAAATTTAGAATTTTTTTAAAAATTTTTAATTATATCTTAAATCTCATGGAAAACACTGCAAATAAGTATATTTTTAATTTCTATTTGTTGCATTAACCATTCAATATTCATTACCATGTCATCTTTCACAATAACACACCTTATTTTCCATCTGATCTTACAGATGGCTTGTGTGTAAAATGCGATTAATAAATATTTTTCATGTTGTTTTAATTTAGAAGACAGCACCGAGGGCGGCACCTAGAATCATCCTCATCCTCGTCGTCATCAGCAGAAAGTGACGAGGACATTACATCTACAACAATGGCCATTGACGCAACATTACCAAAGAAAATGTTTCAAAGGTTACAGAAACTTGATCCTGACGTCGAAGCAGCATTAAATCACTCCCAAACATAAGATCTTAAAGCTGCATGAATTCTCATTCCCTCTGCCGTGGCTTTGGTGAGGGATCTCTGGGTTTCGGACAACGAAGATAATATTTATTTTTATGAAGATGATATTTATCTTACCGCGACGTAGAGTATCATCTGAGACTAATATTGTAACAGTCGAACATCAAAATTTCAAACAATTCTGATTTTCAAGAAAAAAAATGACAACTGCTTATACGGGCTACTATAGATTTACACCCAATTGTCGAGCTAGTATAATCAAATACTCGGGATTTTTTGCGATATCTCAATACACCTCACAAAATGCTTCTTCGAGTTTTTTCCAAATTTTCAAATCACATACAGATTTTTTTAAACTCAACTAAATTTTTAATCATAACAAATTAAAATAATGTTTTCAAAATCACAAATATCAAACAAAAAACTCTGATTGTTCAACCAATTAGAGCTCTTCAAAAACTAAAAAAGCATTTTCCGTCAAATATTGCAACGTAATTCTGAGTATAAAAAATAATCGTTACGTTGCGGTTAATTTTCACCATTATCGGATTTCTTATTAATAACAATTGATCGATGGGTTGAATTGACTGTTAAAATTTTTGATGAAATTGTAATAATATATTTAGAATCAAAATTCGAATATTTTCGTGATTCCGTTCCGATAATTCGATAGTGATGGGACTTTAATTTTAACGTTTTTTAAAAATTATTTATTTTTTATTTAATCGTTTTCCTCTATTTAACTATTAGTGAGATTTGAAAGCATTCAGATCAGAATTTCTTAAAAATTGGATTATTACGATTGTAAATCGTTGTGTTGCATATTTGAATTAAAACTCGGTTTTACCCATGTTTATATTAAATTTCTAATCTGACTCCAAAAAGGACTAAAAAGTATCTTCCAACAGTAATATATGAAGAATGAACACAAATCCTTTTAATATACTTTATTTGCAAATGACAACTTGAGCACAAAGCGTAAATCGAAACTTAAACAAGAAATCAATATTTTGAAACACACTCAACCAGCACAAACCAATATCAATTTAGAACGAGCAATATCTGAAAATCAAGATCAAATTTTTCTCCTTTACAGGATGCTAGATTTGATAAATAACAAAAAATTAAATGAAGAAAGATTACCGTAAATCATAATAAAGTTTAAAGATTTAATAGGATCCGCAAGTATTTTTTGTCCGTAATTTTTGTTGTGACTATGACTGAATTAATTAAAATTTATATACTATTTTTTTCTAACCTTGAAAATTGAATAGCTAAAACAAATCTCGAAATATTTATAATTATTCTAAAAATTTTATTAAAATAATGTAAATCGAAAATAATTGATTTTTTAACCAAGAATTATTTTTAAATAATTTTTTACAAAACTTTTTGATTAAAAATTTGAATTTATATTTTGAAACCTCAACAAATCTCCCCCTAATGGACAAATATTGTCCTCGATATTTAAATTACCGTGAAAGACATTTATCGGTTTAGTAAGGTACTATTTTAGTAATACTAATAAATAATAATGATATTGAGTATTTAAGGTTGGTAATAGCAATAATAATACTACCAATGGTAAGCAAATTATAATTATATTAATAATAATGACCTAAAATGATGATAGTTATAATAATAAGAATATAACTATAATCTATCGTTCATAATAATAATACTTATCATACGAGTAATAATAATTATTGTCAGTATAATAATAATTTTAAATGATTACTAATAATTATAAATAATGATAATAATAACAAACTACAATAATAATCAAATTAAAGATATCGACAATAATACAATAATATTTAATAATAATAACAATAATAATATCAATAATAAAAATAATAATAATACCAATTATCACTTTTATGTAATAATAATAATAATTTTACATAATAATAAAAATATTAATTAAAAATAATTTGCCCCTTGAAACATTTTATTAAAAAATATTTAAAAATTTTTTTTCATATTTTGATGGATGATGCCTTTGTCGGCGCACCCCGAGTCCCCCCATTAATTTATTTTCCCATTATATATATAGATATATAACATTAAGATTTAATGGCAATTTATTTGTAAAAAAAATGAATAACAAACGTCATTTTAAAAGTTTTTTATTTCTCAAAACATGTTTCGCCATTACGGCATCATCAGTTGTGAAGTAAATTTCAAATTACAAGTCATTTATATGGCAGATTGACTATTACGCAATTAATCTTTTTTTATTTTATTTTTTTAATTAAAATTAAAAGATTTTAATATGATTGGATAATTCACTTTGAACATTTAAGCATGGTTTTAAATGCTTTATTAATAATGCCTCAGTGACTATCCTCTCATGATATGTGTCAAAATTTTTCTTCAAAACNGTAAATTCAGTTTCATAGTTAACTTTATCTCTATTTCTGCATTTTTTAATGTGATCTAGAATCGAGCTATTCCTACTCAATTGGGTGTGTTCAGTTATTCTAGTGCGGAGATGACGATTTGTTTCTCCAATGTACAAGGATTCACACTTGTGATATTTAAATTGATATACTAGATTAGCTTGGACACCCGATGGAGTTTTTGATTTATATGAGAAATATCTCGATAGTTTATTAGTTATAAAGATCACCCGCAAATTAAAACCCGAAGGAACCTTTTTCATTAGGCCTTTCCTCAAATCAGACGCGCCTTCAGAAAATGGTAATTTTAAATTTATTGTTTTTATTACATTACTACTATCATTATTTATAATCTTTTCATTTTTATTATTAGATTTTTCACGAATTGAGTCGATTGTATTTTTTATCAAATTATTTAAATAATTTTTTATTGTACCCATTATTTTCTAACCTGCTTTTAAGATCAACAATACCCTTATCCACACCACAATACGTAGAAGATAAATTCCAAATTCTGTGAATTAATCCTTTAACCATATTTTAATTGTACATGGGATCACAGAAACTCATAGGATTATTGTATAAACCCGTGTCAGTACTCTTTCGAAATACTTCAGTTTCATAGCCCTTCGATTTTCTTTCAATTAATACATCCAAAAATGAAATCTTGTCCCCTGATTCAATTTCACTGGTAAATCTCATATTTGGATGAAGTTGATTCATAAATTGTAAAAAATTATCTATATGGTTTTTATTTTCAAAAATCAAGATATCATCAACATATCTAGTGTAAAATAAAGGCATGTTTCCTTCAAAAAAATTGAATTTTTTCTCCAAACTTTGAAGAAATATTGAAGCCATTAGAGGTGCTAATGGAGACCCCATTGCCACTCCATCAACTTGCATGTACCATTCATTATTAAAAATAAATGGAACATTTTTTGTACTAAATTCTAAAAGTGCCTTCATTGCTTTACTACTCATTGAAGCCACTTTATTTTCAACTAATTCATACCATAAATTAGTACATAAATCAATCGTTTCATTTAAAGGTACGTTAGTGAATGTATATAATTTAATTACATTCATTAATGAAAGTATATCAATTTAAATGTCACAAGTGTGAATCCTTGTACATTGGAGAAACAAGTCGTCATCTCCGCACTAGAATAACTGAACACACCCAATTGAGTAGGAATAGCTCGATTCTAGATCACATTAAAAAATGCAGAAATAGAGATAAAGTTAACTATGAAACTGAATTTACAGTTTTGAAGAAAAATTTTGACACATATCATGAGAGGATAGTCACTGAGGCATTATTAATAAAGCATTTAAAACCATGCTTAAATGTTCAAAGTGAATTATCCAATCATATTAAAATCTTTTAATTTTAATTAAAAAAATAAAATAAAAAAAGATTAATTGCGTAATAGTCAATGTGCCATATAAATGACTTGTAATTTGAAATTTACTTCACAACTGATGATGCCGTAACACCATTACGGCATGTTAACATTAACATGTTTTGAGAAATAAAAAACTTTTAAAATGGCATATATATATATATATATATATATATATATTTTAAATTAAAATTTTTTATTTCTGGGGAATCAACGACAACCCGAGGAGAAAAACCCCGAGTCACCATATCTCTAATGGAACGGTTAATTAAAAGCCGAGTAAGTCAATTATTTATTTCATCTCTGATTAAATTATTTCATTCCATTTCAGGGAGAAATGAATTTTGTATAAAAAGAATATTTGGAAATAGTAATTTATATTTTTCTTGGATTTTAAAGTAAGTTTTATAAAAAATTTACAGGTTTTATTTTTATTTATTTTTTATATATATTTTTTAATAATAGTAAATTAATAATAATATTAATGATACAAATAAAGTATTTTATAATAAGAAAATTTAAAATAAAAGTATTTTATAATAGGAATATTGTAATTAATAGTAACTGTATATATTTTTTAAGATTGTGTGAATAGATTTTTATTTTTATTTTGTGTATATATTTCTGTTATTGCTTTGAATTTTTGGGTAGTCATTGTGATTTTGTTTGTCAAGATCTATATTTATTTTTTATGCATATTTGATTATTTATTTATTATTACTATAATTTTTAAAATTATTATTTTGATTTTGATTTTATAATTTGTAATTTAATGTTGTCGTTGATGCGATATGGATAATTTGAATTTAAAATTTGAAAATAATCGATGTCGCCATAATTGCAATATTAAATTACAAATTAAATTTCTGCCTCGCAGACTAAATTTTCATTACTATTATATTTACAAAGTTATTATTTTAAAAGACCATCCGTCGACATTGAAGAATATTCTATCCTACCAAATCACTGATAATATACTGAATTCTTGTCTCTTACATATATTTGATTGGTGGACTAAAAGGTTACCATTATTATTATTTTGTTGGGGTTTTAATTATTAAAAATTATCTTTAATTCAATTATTCACTTTTTAAAACACAAATCTTAAATCTTTATCTTTAATCGTAAATCTCTTTTCTTAATTCTTTAATCAATAAT